>JAPYYW010004865.1:0-14776 GCA_030522545.1 Cremastinae sp. A BG-2022a
CTTTCAAATTTTCATCGTGTTCTTAATGAATTTCGATTCCCTATACCTTTAACATGTAAAACTTCATTTATTTTCGCCAAGGCTATCGAAACCCCTTAAACTTTGAGAGGTTTCATTGCGTAGAAGTCGATATATTTATTGTCGAAAATCACAATATATTTTAGTTAAAAAAAATTGTCCCATGTTAAGGTGATACCGCAGTTCTATATATAACAGTTTAAAAATTGGGGTTCAAAAATTTTTTGACGCGCCTGTCCGAGGGTTAACATGGATATTTGTTATGGGAATTACGAAAAATTGTAATTTTCAACAATAAATCTCGATTTATGCGTGGTGAAGCTTGTTTAAATTTAGCTCACTTGCGTGTGATGCTAAAGGAACGTTTTTGCAATACGTCTAATGTGAAAAAAATAATTTGTTTGATTTTATTGATAAACAAATAATTCAAACATTTAAAATAACATAAGTTATATCGTCCAACTATTAGAACGTTTACTTTACTACTCTAAAAATGTAATCTTCAACAACAAATACCTTGACTTCTAGATAGTGAAACTTTTCAACATTTTGCACAGCTCTTTATAATACATTGGAGAGATTTTTTTTTATTTTCCTTTTCCCTTAGAGATTTCCTAATTTTAATACGTATGTAGTAAGTATAGGTTACCTTGGATGATCTTGAATTTAGAGCATGTGATTCTTGAATCAATTTATAAAAACTTGTTTTTTTTTATGAACTTAAGCTCAAAAACTACGCAATACAGAAAAAAACTCAGAAAAACTGACTTGGTTTTGAAACTTGATTTAAATCGTCTTGACTTTAAATCGTCTTTTTAATTAAAAAAATTTCTTAATAAACTTACGCTCAAAAACCATATGGCACAGAAAAAACTTTGAACACTTTTTCGATTTGACTTTGTACGATAGAACTACCTTAACCCTAAGACCCTACACAGGGGTTCCCTAAACTCCAGAAAATTTTTATGATTTTGGAATTTCGAAAATTTTGCTTTTTCAATTGCATTTTTCTCGATATAAATAAAATATGAGTTCTTTTTCTAGTGGTTCATTTCATTTTCCAGAACTTGAACGATGACATGAAAAAAAATTGAACCTCTGTACGATAAATAAAGAATTGGCTACATCGATTTAAAGTGCTGGGGTTAGCGTAACCCCAGAGTAGGGTATTTGTCTTAGATAGTGTAGGGTCCTAGGGTTAAATCTTTTTGCTGGGAGCGTTAGACGAAATTGCAAATTGAATGTACCGCACAATAAAAAAGCTAGTCTGATAATTTTTACAAAATTAGGCTCATTCGAAAAACATGAACCCATTCGATCTAACATTGGAAAATAATATTATATATAATTCTTTGGAAAGCTAAGAAGAGATTAAGGAGATTCCGTTACGGGAGCAGTTATTAGATAAAAATCTAAAAATTGGATATGCTGTTGTTTGGACAGTAATCTGTATTCCCATAAAAATTCATAATAGGTCAACGAAGTTTTAAGAAATATTTTTAATGTCAAAAATCAGGTAATTTAAAATTAGCCTTATGGGAATCTCTTACACTGAGAACAGATGTAGTTGAAAATATTTCGTTGAAACAACACTTGTTTATTTAAAATAATAAAACTTTAGTTAAATCAACCAAGAATTTAGTTCAATTTGCAAAATAATATCGTTGAACGTATTGAAACAAATATTTTGTTGAATTAACCAAATTTGAATTAAAAATTACATTTAAAATTTTAAACTCCGTACTCCTTAAACTCCGTATTAAGGTATTTCTCCCGTGACAGTCCATTCAAAAATTTGCTTTCTATGTAAAGTAAAGGTAAAATCATCAGTTGACATTTTTTTCTATAGATATTTTTAAAAAAACTAGATAAACCTTTTTTGATTCTGTATAAAGGTTGGTGCCAAATTTTGAAAGGTTTCTCTATCTAGATATCAGGATATTTCATGTTGAAAATCACATTTTTAAACACAGATTCTTATGGAAAGTTACAAAAAGATATGATTTTCCACAATAAATATCTCGTCTTCTAGGTAGAGAAACCTTTTAAAATTTGACACATACTTGAGCACCATATTAAAGAACATATGTACAAATTTTTAAGAAATTCTATAGAAAACCATTTTTACCATAGAACCACGGTAGAACTACCTTAAAAGCTTTATCTATAAACGAAACTTTGAGGATTTCATTTTAATCATAAAAAAGTAGGGTCATCGAATGTTCGGAGGAGATACAAGTTAAAATCGACAAAAAGGCCGAAAAGTCCAACTGCATCAGGACACTTGGCAATGGTACATCGCTTCTTTCTCAAATCAAAGATTATAAGATAAGACTAAAAATTTCAGGTCTACATATTAATACCGACCACGACCTTGCCAAACATATCACATGAAAGTAGATTATCATTCTTTTGTACATTGTACATGATTGATTGTACATCATTTCGCAGGTTGTACTCTGAACTGTAACGGAACCTCCTTTAAAAAAAAAGAAGAAAAGAACGTCCTAAACGTAGCTCTCCTGTTTTTGCTGACTATTTTTGATAATTCTTCCGGTAACGGCGGAAATGAGGGGCAATCGGATGGCCTGTTTTTCCGTTGGAACTTTAGGAACCTGATTGGCGCTGGAGCTCTTGTTGCTGCTGTGACGTCTCCAAAAATCAGAATGATTGCTGCTGCAATTCGTCGAGCCAGTCGTGTAGGTTCTCGTGCGACTGGAGGTCTGTTTCTCCTTCCTTCTTCTCTTTGGCCCGAGGCCGCAAAGCCTCAAAAATCCTTCCCGGAATTTGGTCGACATGAGGTTGTAGAGTATCGGATTTATCGCTGAATTGAGGTAGAGCATTACTCGAGAGATGTAAAGAAGGCAGTAATAACCTTCGATTCCAAAAGCGAAGATGCTCTGCCTCGGTGACAACAAGATCCAGAGTGTGAACGCTCGAAAGGGCAGCAAGCAGATGAAGAAACACAGGACGACCGTTCCTAGCATAAGGACGACCTGCTTCCTGTATTTCAGCAAATTGTTAGCTGGGCCACGACTTATCGCTGGATTCGCCATCAAGTGCCTGGCTATTACGGTGTACAGCACTATCAGAATAATCAATGGGATTATGAAGAATACTATTATCGTCGTCAGGATGAAGCCGACCATCCATGGCGTGTCTGCCTCTATCTGACAAGTTGGGAACTCGTAGTCTTCCATGTCCTTGTCCCGCTCCACCACGTAGTTCACCATCATGAGAATTGGACTAGAATCACAAGAAACGAATGGTTGACAGTGATTTATTAATTTTAAACAGTTTTTTTTATTTTATTTTAATCCTATAGAACTCATGAATATAGTTTTTTTTCAGACTCGTGACTGGGGTTGGTATCAGCCCCAAGGTTTACTTGATTATAAAAATGAAAGTATAGAAGCGAAAATATTTCAATTAGCGCGGTTTTCTTCATTTTTTTTTAAGAAGAAGATGCTGTAAGTTAAATTTGATTCTGTTTATATTTAGTTGGTATATAAAAAAGCCATTTAATGAGTAAAAGAATGGAAAAAATCACTAAGAAGCTATTTTTTTAAATAAAAATTCATAACTTTTTAATCGTTTAACCGATTGTGAAATCTGGAGCAGAGTTATTTCGAAGAGGAAGTACTACTTTGAAAAAAATAGCTACGTCAAGTTGTTGAGATTTACCATTGCTTATTATGGAGAATTCGTAAATTTGCACTGCATACAAATTTCAAAATTTGAGATTACTGTGAATTTTTTGTTATACATTCGTAGCAGTGTTCATTTTGTATAAACAGTAATTTCAAAAGTTTTTATTAAATTTAAAAAATGTAATTATTTAAACGATAAAAAATGTTTAAATTATTGTTAAAATATGCTCAAGTTGCCAATTGATAGTCAAACTGAGACTCAAAAAATTGGCAACTTTTTAGCTAAAGTCAAAGTCTGGGTTTTACGAATTTTACATACAAAATTTACTAAAAATTATACTAAAAATATATTCAATTTTTAAATGATTTAAAATATAATTCATACATCCTTAAATTGAAAATGTAGATAAAAAATTATTACGTACGAAGAGTGAGTAGTTTTTTTTTTAGAAAAGAGCAAGGTATAAATTTACACGAATTGAACGTCAAGACTTAAATTTTTGCTGAGACTGTACCATCTGTGCATTCGAAGGCTTTACTATTTAAAAATAACGATATTTATTGTTAAAAAATGAAAAAAAATGAAAACACACTCTTCTGAGAGCATACAGAAAATTGTTAGTTTTACTATTATATAATTCAATCAATTAAATTAAATCAAATCTTAAGTATAATTGATATTATGATAAAATACTGATATGTAAGAGGGAGAAAAAAATATGACGAAACCAGGCGTACATTTAAGAAATAGAATGAAATATTTTATGTTCACTACCATGTATACAGACAAGAATTCAGAGTAGCGATAACAATATCGATAACATTGAGGTGCAAGGAATTTGGTTCTTACATACAAAATTATTAGATAAATGATTTATTTTTAATAGATTTTTTAAATTACGTAAATTACGTATTATTTCAAGGTAAAAAATACTTTTCGGACATGAAAGTGACGAAATGTCGAACACGTTTTTTCTTTCAATCGTGCTTATGGTACTAAAAGCGTTTTCTCGTAAAAAATGGGGTCTCTGGTAATTTGGGGTAAAAACATTTTCGGCATCGTTCATGACCCTATTAAATGGTGACCTCGATATCGGTGATAATTGAATGTATAAAGTACGACTAGAGAACTCTCTTTCGCTTCATGACATTCTGAGAGAAATCTATGCTAATAAATTTTTCTGTATATTTTTTGCATTCGAATAATATTATTCTGCATTTTAAAGTTGCGTGACAGTCTATTGAAAAATTTGGTCGTATATATACGTACTAAATAAATATAAAACTATCACTTGACATTTTTTTTCGAAAAATTTATCTAAAATTTGCATGGATCTTTAGTACATCATATAAAAATGTTCGCCAAATTTAAAATGACTTTACCATGTAGTAATTATATTTATTTATATATATTTTTAATTGCAATTTTTAACATGGGCTCTTATAAGGGATTAAAAAATTTGACGACTTTCAACAATTAAGTTAGTTCGATAGTTAAGTGCCGTATAAAAAAGGGGTGGTTGCCCTTCACGAAAAAGTGGTATCCATAAAAAGGTACAACATTAAGAATTTTTGAAAATATTATCAGTAATCATGTAGAAGGAACATTATTATGCTATATTTATTAAATTTTCCTCGCTTGCATTGAAGTTCGACAGTATCTAATTTTTTCCAAAATAAAAAAAATGGAAAATTTCCACTATAATGATTTTTTTCTCAAAATCTGGATGGTATATCAAGTTGACTTTTTTAATATAACTTTTAATATAAGTGGTACTCTAACATTTTTAATTTTTCATAATTTTCTTAAATATCGATTTTAAGTTATTTTGTATAGATCATTTTTTTGTTACGTTTCGATAGAGAAATCTCTAAGCTCAAACTTTAAATATCTTAGAAACTAAACGGTAAAATTACTCAACTATATTTTTTCATTCAATTTATCTTCTTTTTCTACAAAATATACACATTTTTCAAAATTTTCTTAATTAAACGATTTTTGCTATCGAACCACCTTAACACGTGTTTAGATGGGGAAATCGCTAAACTCAAACTTCGATATCAATATCTCAATATCTCAGAAACGAAACGTTGGAATTATTCAACTCTTTATTCATTCGATTTGTCTTCTTTTTCTACAAAACATGTAATTTTTTCAAATTTTTCTTAAATAAACGGTTTTTGTTATCAAATCACATTAAGGATGTCTATAAAAAATATTGATAAAAAGAAAAATGTATCATTTTGGGATCAAACGATTGGAAAAGTTCCCAGCTACAAAATTCGCACAAAAAAACCTGTCTTTACCGACCATTTAATGAAAATATTCGTAATTGACAATTCGATTTTTAACATTGAGTAGACGCGAGAACACCATTCCGTACCTTTTATTTTAAAAAAGCAATTGTTTTGCACATGAGTGACTCTTTATAAAAACTATTTATTATATTCATTAAACACTTTTAAAAACTGTAAAAATAAAAGAAAAACTTGAGGTTTCGGGCCTTTTGTATTAATTATTAACGATAAATGACATTAGCCAGAGCTCTATATAGTAATACGCCAAGCATTGACAGGTTTTCAAACCTTAATCAAAACAACAACTTTAATAAAAGTTTGAATGTTAATAAATATATGCTTTACGGATTAATACAATAATCTAAAAATTTGACCCTTTATTTTAGTATTCTCGAATTACAGTAAAAAGTATGCTTCAAAAAAAAATTTGTAAAAAGTAGTATTCAACTTGATTTGGAAGATATCCTTAATATCTCGATTACCAAATGGTGAATCTTCATAAAATTGGCATACATATTTCGACATGACCTTAAAGAAAGATTTGTGCAAATTCCAAAGAAATTCTATCTCAAACGATTTTACGCGACTCCTACCTTAATAAACAGTCGATCAAAGGGACTTTTTTTACAGTGCGTATCCTGAGGGTAAATGAAAAAATAATCAGCATAATCGTAACTTTACGGTAAAATATATATACTATCGTGATTTCTCCTAGTATATACGAAACAAACGAATAATCTAAAAATTCCATTTTGAGAAAAAAAAAAACAAATGGCTCGGCCAGCGAGAGACTCTATTGTCATAAGAAGTCTTCCTGCTGCTCGTCGGGGATCCGCCTTGATATTCTGGTAGCGTTGAGAGTACTCCTGATGGTACTTCTGTCCGAATTTCGGCGTTTTCTCAAGCCGCACAGCTTCAAAAAGCCAAGCCTGAATTTGCTACTCATGAGATTGTACAGTATCGGATTAATGGCGCTGTTGAGGTAAAACATAATTCGACAGAAGTAAACGATGCCGAGGAGAGTGTCGTTGTCGATTGCCTGGACGCTCTCCGGCGGGGCGAGGACGAGATAAAAGGTGAGGGTCTTGAATGGCGCGAGGCAGACGAAGAAACTGAAAACGACCGTCAGCAGCATGAGTATGACTTGCTTTCTCGCACGTGAGTGATAATTTTCACCACCAGTTGATGCGCTCGAATTATTATCGAGTATCAGATGTCTCACGATCACCGAATACAGTACGACCAGAAGGAACAGAGGCACGACGAAGAATACCAGGACGAGGAGAAGAAAGAATGTCGTCGTGGGCCAAGTGTTTGCCAACGTTAAGCAAATCGGAATGTTCCGTGACTCGAGACCAACCCCGTCCTCGTTAACGTCACTCTTCTTCATCGTCACTCTCACTACGCTATACTGCGATACCCAGATCATTGGACTGCAATCAACCAACAATTAAAAAAAACATTTTTTTACACACACACCTCAGTTTTTTAAATTATAGTCTTATTTAAGAAGAATTTCTTCTTATGATCCCTCCTGATCAACGGTCCTGGTTGCAGTTCAATAATAAGAGTCATTTTATTCCCTTTAAGGTAAGAGTCGTGTGACAGTCTATTCAAAAGTTTGGTTTTACGTGTTAATTAAATGTAAAATCATCACTTGACATTTTTTGAGGTAGAATTTTTTTTTTAAATTTATGCTGATCTTCTTTGAGTTCATATTAACATGTGTGCTAAATTTAAAGAGGCTTCACCATGTGGTTATCGTGATATTTATTTTTTTAAATTGCCACTTTTAACATGGGCTCTTATGAGAGATCAAAAAATTTGACGACTTTTAACAATTAATATCTCGGTAACTAGATGGTGAAAGCTTCATAAAATTTGGCAGACATTTTGATATGACCTCAAAGAAAATTTGTGCAACTTTTTAAGAAATTCTGTCTCAAGCGATTTTATGCGACTTCTACTTTAATTATTTTTCCCTCAGAGATGAACATTTTTTATATAAATTAAGGTAGTTCTACCGTGGTTCTATGGTAAAAATGGTTTTTGTATTGAATTTCTTAAAACTTTGCACGTATGTTCTTTAACATGGTGCTCAAATGGGTGTCAAATTTTAAAAGGTTTCTCTATCTAGAAAACGAGATATTTATTGCTGGAAATCATGTCTTTTTATAACTTTCCATAAGAGCTTGTGTGTCAAAAACTGTAATTTTCAACATGAAATATCCTGATTTTTAGAAAGAGAAGCGTCTTAAAATTTGGCACCAATCTTTATACAGCCTCAAAAAAAGTTTATCTAGTTTTTTTAAAAATCTACAGAAAAAAATGTCAACTGATGATTTTACCTTTCGTTTACATAGGAAGGAAACTTTTGAACAGACTGTCGCGGTAGAAATACCTTAAAGGAACAATCTTTTTTGTATCTCATACAAAACATTAAGGATGTATGAGCGATATTTAAAAAAAAATGAGATTTTGGTATATTTTTTTCTCATAAGCATATGGAAAAATGTTGTGCAAAATGTGAAATCGTTTTTCTGAAAGGATTAAGAGTTATCAAACTTTGTCAAGTTTTAACATTACTTCATATGGAGAATTCGTAAATTTGCAGTAAATACAAATTTTTTAATATAGAATTCTTTTAAATTCTTTTTTATTTATTTGTAGTAGTGTTCATTTTGTATAAATTGTAATTTCAAAACGTTTTACTAAATTAAAAAAAAATTAAATTGTTTAAACGATAAACAATGTTTAAATTATTGTTAAAATATGCTCAAGTTGTCAATTGATAGTCAAACTGAGACTCAAAAAATTGGCAACTTTTTAACAAAAGTCAGAGTCTGGGTTTTACGAATTTAACGTCAAGAATTTCCTTTTTGCTGGAATTGTTTTTTCCAAACATCCTTAATAGATTTTGAGAATACTTGATGGGTAATAAATAAACGAAAATTGTAATAAAAAGCTTTCCAGACAAAAAATGATATTTTTGATCATGCGATGCACATTATTGAATTTCACAAATCGTAACAACATTTATCATACACAGTAGATTTGGTTGGATAATTTACAACACACTTAAAAAATGACCCATAAATGACTCTACTAAACTGCAACCTGCCACTGATAATGAGAAAAAATAATAATAAAAATTAATAACACAATATTAAAGAATAAACTGAAATTAGCAAAATTGCACTTTTTGCAGGTGAACCTAAAAAGGCAGCATGAAGCCAAAAGCGACTGACAATAAAATGTTATGCATGCTTGTATTATTCGAGTTGGCCTCGATTACGAAGAAAAAAATTAAAGCAAGGTTTTTGAAATCCGTTGTTGAAAATGTTAATTATTTTGTTTTATATACGGTCAAAAATATTATTTAAATAATATAGTGAATTTTTTAAATAATAAAACTAAATGAACAAACTATTTATATTATTAAAAATATTTTTTTTTGTCCATATTCAAATAGTCTCTTCTCAGTGAAGAATTTTAAGATTGTTTCTTATGGGAAATTCATCTACTGGCCTGAATATAAATAAAAATAATGACTACACTGTCAAATTTATCTCATATGGTTAGTATACGTTTTTCAAAATAAACTGTGTAACAAATTTGAAAAAGATTTATAATTTATAATATCAAATTTAAAAATTGTTTAAAAAGAGTGCATAAAGCAGTTATAAAAACTGTTATTGATTTTACAGCTAATAAAAAATGGAAAAAATCATGATAAAAATATGTGTCTATATAAATTTCACCAATTTGTTAAAAAGTCTGGGTTTATTCATTTATAATCTATAAATTTATTTTTTATTGAAAAGAAATACACAGTCAACTGTACTAACTTTTTGGAAAATAGCTTAGTCAGGTGTTCGTCAACAAAAAATAAAATTTTCATTGATTATAGTTGGATTTAACGATCGAACCACCTTAAGGTAGAAGTAATGTGACAGTCTATTCAAAAGTTAGGCTGTACGTGCTAACTAAATGTAAAATCATCACTTGAATTTTTTTGAGACAGAATTTTTTCAAAATTTCTACTGATATTCGACATCATATTAACAAGTGTGCAAAATTTAAAGAGGCTTCACCATGTGGTTATCGAAATATTTATTTATAAAAATTGCCACTTTTAACATGGGCTCTTATGATAGATAAAAAAATAATTTGTCATAAATTTCAACATGATCTCAAAGAAGATTTGTACAAATTTTTAACAAATTCTTTCTCAAACGATTTTACACGATTACTACCTTAATTCGAAATTGTGATTTTCGATGAAGGGAACATTTTCAAACGATCGATATAAAAAGCCGCACTTGCACTTTTCCCGCCACGCGCGAGTGATCGAAAGACTTTGTCCGAGGCAACACTCACACTCGAGTAGTTTATTTTCGATTTACGACTCGGGTGTGTCTGGCTTGCATATGGAAGAATTCGTAATATTTGCAACGCAGAAAAAACACAGGAGAGGAAGTATCGAGACTTAACCCAATTTTCGAAATCACTTTGATGTTGCGTCAAGATATTATTTTTTTTAATCCCACTTAGCGGAAATGAATCTGACGAGATTATGTGGCATTTATCCGAGTCGAGATTCGAATCGATAAAAGACAGAGAAAAAATTTTGGTTGATTTTACTATAAGGTGACAACTAAATTTATTTATTATCATATGGATATATTTTTAGATTCTGTTTATTATAACTGGTTCCCAAAAATGGCATAAAATTTTGATGTATAGTAAACATTCCAATAATTGGACGATATTTACTATATTACTGTAAACGTTTGAATCATCTTGTTACCTCAACTAAAATCATATTTTTTGTAAAAAATAAAAAATAATCTCAATTAAATCGTATAGATTATTTTTTCCATATAAACAGGTGTATTTTTCACAACAGTAAATTATTGGAACAAGGAATGCTCAAGAGATAGGGCCAACTTTATTGTCAAACTATTGGGACATCCTATACATATTCAAACGTTCAAATGTTTCAAGAAATATTATTAAAAATTAAGGTACAAGATGAGTATTGGATTGCTAAAATATCAGGCAATAGTATATAATAGATGTAAATTTGAAGCAGATTTTTTCATTTGAATATTTTTAAGTTTGTATGAGGCAGATAATCCGAGTACAAAGTGAATTTTCGTCATTAAATGGAGTAATTTAAACTCAGGCTTTAGCAAAAAAGTTGCTGACTTTTTGGGTCTTAGTTTGACCAATAATTGGTGACTTGAACATATTTTTAAAATAATTTAAATATTATTTATTGTTTAAATCATTAAATAAACAAAATTTTAATCAATCAATTTGAAAATTTTTAAATATTTTTTTAAAATATATTTTTAATCATATTTTTAAATTTGTATTTAGTGGCAAATTTATGAAATCTTCATATAAAATAATGCTAAATCTCAGCAACTTTGGAGTTTGATGACTCTTAAATCATTCAGTAAAACGACTTCAAATTTGACACAACATTTTTTCATATACTTTAGAATAAAATATCAAAAAATAATCAAATTCTCATATTTCTAATATCGTTCATACATCCTTAAACTATCCAGTAAAACGAGTTTAAATTCATTAAACCGAGTTTAATATAAAAATTTGCTTAAGAACCAAATAAAGAAAAACTTAAAGATGTACAGAAAATATGAGTGTTAATTGTGAGCACGTTTGAATTCGGCGATTGTACGCGACAGTTTAAATATGATGAAATATCAAGATATCCATTAAATATTCGAGCAAATATTTAACAACGATTTTCTTAAAAAATAGGTCGATAACCCCAATTTTCTCAAAAACGATAATATTCGTAGGAATGTATTTTATTTAAGTTCCATTTTTCGCAAAAATCTTACGATTAACAATAAATAGATTTCGATGTTTGATCACGAAAATGAGTGATTTTTGATAATTAATTTCTCGGTAATCAAGTCTATGATCTACCCTGAAATTTTGCAGGAAGCTTTTCATTTACAAGTACTAATTTTACTTGTACTATTACAAGTACTAATTACAAGCCTCTAATATTTTTAACTAAATCTGACGAATTGTTTAAATAAAACGATACGACTACCTTCACTCTACTATAAAAAAAATAGATTTAGTTTAAAAAAATAAGCAGTTTAGTTGTCACTTCATATAGTATAAAATCTATCATCACGATTTCTCTCAAATGAAGGTATTTCCATAAAAATCTGCTGATTGCAATTTCTTCCTGATGAGCGAATAGTCCTCGCGATTTCTTTACCGATTCGTTCTCTGGGAGCTTTGGAAAAGCTTCAAGGTGAATGGCGTGCAAATGGGTTCCGGAGAGCTTCGCCGTAGGATAAAAGGTAATCGGAGAAGGAATTTCTCTATCTCGCTCCCTTTTCGTGGGGACGTTAGCGTGGGTGCGAGAGCAACGTCATCAGGACGAGTGTTGTGAAACAAGGGAGGCAAAAAGAGCCGAAGAAAATATTCCGAGTCGAGCTTCGACCCGTCACCGGTTCATTTCCCACAGGGTGAAATAAAATATTGCATATACATTCTTTCCTTTATACTCGTGCGAAAACCCTTTCGAATAAAAGCACACAAAATCCACGACACTTTTTCCAGCGCTTTCACGTATCGTACCTAGAATTTCTATTGTTCAAAACGATTCTTTTGCGTCAAGGAAAAAATTGCAGCAAATTCTCGGAAAAGTAAAAAAAAAAGGGGCACACTCAATAAGGAATTCAATATAAATTTTACTCGCATGAATAAAAATATCCAATGAGAATTCTCGGTATAACTTTTCGTATGAAACGGGTATGAAAAAAAACTATTCTGCATGCTAGGAAGTGTACGAATAATCAAGCATGGAAGCAACCTGATAAGCCTTTTATTTTTCCCTAAGATGTATGACACGTCAATGGCAAATGGATTTCAACGGTAGACTGTAGCGAGTTTCCGGTCTCTTGCGTTTGAAAAAAAAGAAGGGGAAGCGATATTTTGTTCCTTACGGGGACAGGGATCTTTACGGGATATACGCTTTTATGGGGTTGCACGAGATTGCTCCTGTTCAGGATATAACGGAGAGTATAGGGGAGGGTGGGGCATGACAGCCCCCCCCTCTAAAAAATTTGGTAAAAATGTTTTTTTATTTTCATTTTTCGTAAAATTATGACACCTTTGATGTTTCAACGATATTTTAGGCTAATGTGCGATATCTGGGACGCAGTGGACTACCTGAGAAAACAATTGTAACAAGAAAAAATTTTTTTTTTTTCAAACTGCGATAAATTTAAGGTAGTTCTCCAGCAAAACGAAAGTCTGCAGAAAATTTTTATATTGGGTATATCAGTAAATTGAGTAGTTCCTAATTTATTAGAAAAAAAATCGAGGGAGGTCGTCGATGTCATTTTCGAGAAAAATTGAATTGAAGATGTGCTTTTTAACACGTAAACATATGACCCAAGATGGTAATTATGTACAATTATTTGGGTTTTTGTGTTGTTAAAGACTGCAGATCTAAATAAAAAAAACTTCTAATTTTGTTCGCCATTACAAAATATGCAATTCAAAAAAAAAGTATGGGCCTTTTACCTAGCTTTCCAATAAAATAAAATAGAATTAGTAGAAATTTTAGCTACAAATAGTAGATCTCCATCGTTTCTTCAAATATTTGGCAACGTTGCCTGCAACGTAAGACTTTTAAAACAGCATAAATAAGTAAATAAACACATCTATGTACAATAATCATGCGTTTTATAAAAAAATGAACCACTTATTTTTATAATTGTTTGATGCCCCCACAAAATGGGGGGAGAACTACCTTTGCTGGAAAACTATCTTAAAGAATGCAGGCCTTTTTAGGCCAATGGACCATATATGGACCATATCGTGGATTAAATGGATAAATAAAATTTTTAATAAAACTGGGAAATGTAACAAAAAATAAAATTACATTTTCAAAGGGGAGCGCCGTCGTGCCCCAAAAAATTTTTTTTTGAGTTCTGGCGAAATCTTGATGCATTTATTTAAGATAAGATCAAGTAAGGTTGACCTAGAGGTTAAGGTAGTTCTAACATAAAATCATTGTAATGGGATTTCTTTGGAAATTTGAGCAAAATTTATTTGATATAATTTACATACGTGTATCAAATTAAAAAATGTTTCACCATCCAGATATCGAGATATTCGTTGTTAAATATCATGATTTTCACAGCTCTCCCATAAGAGCACGTGTTAAATATCGCAATTGTTAACCTTAAATACCTTGACTTCTGGACGGTGAAGCTTGTTGAAATTTTGAATAATTTTTTATGGTACTTTAAAGAAGTTTTCCTCAGTTTTTTATAAAAATCTCATTACTTCATTATTCATGATTATCATAGGTATGTAACGAGCACGTACCACCTTGGATGACCTTGAATTTTGAGTATGTTGTTCTTGAATCGATTTGCAATTTATTTTAATAAATTTATGCTCAAAAATCATATGGTATGGAGTTAAATTAAGAAATAAAATTTTAATTCGACTGTATAGTGTTAGAACTATCTTAAAAGCCACAAAAAATAATTACCGGCTTAAGGATGTTGTCTTCAAAAATGAAAATGATGGAAATGTTTTGAAAATTTTACACAATAATAAGTATCATCTCTAAAAGGTTGTGTAACAATTTCACGACGATTAGGAAGCTCCTCATTAAGATATTAATTGTTAAAAATGGAAATTTTTTGCACCTTCCCATAAGAGCACGTGTTAAAAGTTGCAATTTTGTATAATCAATATCTCAGTAACGAGCTTCCTAATTTAAGTGAAATTTTGTA
>JAPYYW010004866.1:0-10133 GCA_030522545.1 Cremastinae sp. A BG-2022a
TTTTCAACCAGGAATTTTTGAAAAACTTACTCATCATTATGTATTGCTTTTGATTTACTGAAACGTTCCACTATTCCCAATGGCCAAATTCCCAGTACCTTTACACATTTTTTAACGTGGAAATTTACTTTTTCATCAGTTTTATGAAAAAAGTTCAAAAAATATTGAACACACTCGTAAATGAAGGATTATCAAGCATTTACCTTGAAACCCTCGTAAGTCTCTTGTACTTGAACTTGGGATTGCGAGAAGAAGAGCAACCCTTCGACTTCGTTTTTCGAATGACTCATCGCGAAGTTTCTATCTTCTTCTTTTTTTGCATGGAAATTCTACAAGTATGCACGCGAGCATACACAAATAAGAGAAGTTAGATATGAAGATACGTGTATACGTAAACGTTTTTAACACGTGCTGAAGCAACTGAAACCTTAGTAGCGGGGGCACACAGTAAAAGTTCAACGAGAGTTACTGATCTTTTTCTCAGATAATCTCAGTGACACGGAGAAAAAAGAATTCCGTATTTTTGTCACGCAGCTACGTAACAACTTCTTTCCTCTGCTCGCACCTTTCCCTTTATTTTTGAAAGCTCGTCGTCCTCTCACACGATTTTCATCGCCAGTCCACGGGATGCCAGATTTATATCTGCACAAATGGACGTAGATGGAATTTTCGTAGAAAAAAAGAATTGAGAGAACTGGTGAAAAGTCGTAAAAACAAATAGAGTGCCAAACGTACATCTTCCGGAATTATTTTTAAAGAAATAATTGGAAAAATGGCCACTGACGAAAAGTAATTATTCGTGAGAAATTATGGTGATGTTTTTGCCATATTTTTCTCGCTAGCTGTATTGTTAATTCCCGTACACTTTTAAAAATAATTTTTACATTTGGTATACAGTTTGAGCAATTAAAAATGAAACAATTTAATTCAAATTTTTCAAATTTGTATTACTTATTGTCATATTGTCAAACATACATATCTATCATATGTCAATTTTAGTGATTTTATCTTTCCTTTGTTTGTGAATAGTCGGAATAATTTACGAGTTTTCGATAAGAGATAATGATAAGATACTAAAAATTCAAGGTTTGATATAACTTGAAAACACAACGACAATTTTTCGTCCATTTCAAAACAGCATATAAAAATTGTATTTGTTTAAAAAAAATAGACATGGAATTTTTAAATTATGGTTATTTTAGAAATTTGTCTGTTATTTATTTATTTATTTATTATTTGCTTGATATTTATTCATTATATTTATTATTATTTATTTACTGATACGGTAAAAAATTACTTGGAAATGATTTAGCGAAATCACATTTTATTGATATTAACCAAAAAATATGAATAAACATTTATACCTGCGGCAAAAACAGATAAAATATTTTAGCTTAAAAATAAAAATATAAAAGCTGTGAAAAGTTAAGAAAAAAAATTGAGAGAATATAGAAAAATGGTATTTCTGTTGAAAGAGAAGCAAAATGTTTATGATTTATTTAACATTCATTAGGAAATCAATCAATAATTCAGTGAAGTCCAACTCTGATGTGAGCAAACAAGTATGAATATAAAATACAAATCCATCTGAACATCGAATTTTCGTTGAAAAAAAATTTCAAAAATCCCTGATAAGCCCACAAAAAATCGAGTTAAAAACGAATAACGATGGAACATATTCTGGGATTAACTGTTAAAAGAGAAGCACGGAGTTGCGGTTCGTTAAAAATTCACCAGGAAGTGGGTCGATAATTGACCGAAATCAAATTCCGTGGACAGACGAGTCGAGCCGTGAAAGATTTATCCGCGTCCACGAAAAAATTAAATTTTCGTAAAAATACGAAAAAAGAAAATACAAAACGAAAAATTGATAGAACAACCAGAGTTTAAAAACTTCATGAATTAATTACAATAAAAAAAAGTAACAATGACTCGGTACAATTTGAAATTAGATTAAAAATGGAAACCAAAGTTCGGACGAAAAAAAAAAGAAAAAAGCCCAAAGAGGTCGAACACGTTGCCAAGTATTCCGAATTTATGTGTCGAACGGGAGAGATAATAATGTGAACATTTTAAAAAAAAAGCGTTGTTGAAGGAGAGAAAAAGGAACGGTTTGCAGCTCGTTACGTAGGAACAAAGCGAGGAAAGGAATAAATGATTCGGCGGTGTTTGAAGTCGAAACTTGCGTGCGCGGAAGATGAATTAATTGTTTATGAACGGCAATTTGGTGGGCAGCTCGAGGAGAGGTAATGATAATGGTGAAAATGGAGGGGGGAGGAGGAAGAGAGGAGCGAAGAGGCTGAGAAGAGGGGGGCAGGTGGGGGGGGAGGGAAGGGAGAGTCGAGGAGAAACGAAAAGCCGAGAAGCGTACTTCCGGCCGTCGGGACAAAATGAACTACCGGAGCTCGGCCTCGATGAGCACGGACTGGTTTACAACGTGACCGGAGGCCGCAAAACCTCCCTTCACCACCCCTCCCCAACTCCCCTCTTCTCTTCGGGCTTGCCTCACCTTATTCTTACATATCCCACCAATTCTTCACGGCTGCTTGAAAAATTTTCTCTGCACTGAATTTGGACACAAGAGAGAGCGTCTTCTTCCTTGAAAGGAAAAAAAAAACATTTTTTTTCATATTTCACTCACGAATTTTCATTTCCGATTGCTCGTTTCAAACACTCGAGTAAAAAAATATAACATAATCGATAAATAAATAAATATAACATGAATTTATGATTCTATAAGTATAAATAATAAATAAATAATTTATAAAATAAACAAATTCGTTAACTAAAAAAGTTAGGCTCTATTGGAAAATGATCGAAGTGATTTTTTTGTAATTTGGTATTATATTGATACTTGAAATAAACTGTATGCTGGTTTCGTTTGGGTGTGAACGAACTTTCAGTGAATTATAAAGTCGCACGTGTCTAAAGTGCATATTGAGCCAGAGGGAAGTGGCAAAGGGTAGCTGGATTCTTTGTCCCTTTCACACTGAAAAAAAAAATAGTTGGAATGACCAAATATATCTTGTTTATTACAATTTTGAAAAAAATTGTTTTGAAAAAACTTGGCTAATGAAAAAAATAGTTTTTGCTATTTATAAATTATTACAAATTATAAATTTATATAATTTATAAAAATTATAAATTATAAATTTATATAATTTATAAATCAGCTATCCAAGTTTTTACTATTCAACTTTACATTAACGTAGTTCCAACACCGCCATTCTATGGTAAAAATAGCTTTCTATAGAATTTGCACGAATTTAATTTAAAATGGCAAACATAAGTTATTACAAAATTTTACAAAGCTTTATATCGTCCAGAAATCGAGATATTTATTTTTAAAAATCGTAACTATGCAAATTGAGATTCTTACCACTAAATCTCGATTTATAGGTGAAGGTTCACCTAGTTTTAAAAAAATGTATAGAAAATTTTAGCTTTAATTCGATCTTCAGTTCAAATGATTGATTTTTCATATTCTATAAGTATATCTTAAGGTATTTCTATAGATACAGTCAAATCAAAAGTTCTTATCTTAATTTATCTCCATATACCATGTGATTCTTGAGCTTAAGTTTATTTTAAGAAAAGTTGTTGCAAATTGTTTTAAGAACAGCATGCTCAAATTTCAAGGTCATCCAAGGTGACCTGTACTTGTTACGTATGTATGAAAATTTAAAAAAATCATAATCTTAGGATTAAAAAAAACTAAAGGAAGCCCTTATTGAAGTACAATAAAAAGCTGTGCAAAATTTCAAGAATTTTCACTACCCAGAAGTCAAGATATTTAGAGTTAATATTTAACACGTGCTCTTATGGAAGACTGCAGAAAATAATGATATTTTACAATAAATATTTCGAGTCGTACGTGGTGAAACCTCTTAAAAATTAATATACAATTGCACATTGTATCAAAGATGGTTTTTGCAAATTTTTAACCAAATCCTAAGAAAACGATTTTTTTGATAGAACTACACCTTAAATTTAGAACGGTGAATCTTTTTAAAAATAAAATTAGCCGATATGTTAATGTGAAGATATTTTAAATGCATTGATACTTTCATACAATTATTACACAGTATTATATGTTTTTTTCAAAACATTTAATAAAACACGTGTTTGTATGTTCTCAAAGTACATATTTATTTCATGTTCCAGAAACATGTGATACATTACATAGTATATTGTAACATGTAATATATTAAATGTTTTGAAAACATATATTACATGCAATATACATTACAAAGTATTTTGTAACATGTTACGTGTAATAAATTCCATGTAGTGAAATCATATTACATGCAATGACTGGCGTCCAAAAATTGGCTGACAGTACTACTGTCAGTATACTGAATTTCCTATCTTATTTTAACACAGAGTGTCAGTATACTGGATTGATCAGTGAAGCCAGTCAAAAATCAAACATGTCCAATATATTACATATACTACGTATGTTTTGGCGAAGCATGTTCCATAACATAACATCATATTATATGTTTCATAGAAACCGTCTAATATATCAATATTGACAAAACAACTATACCAAAAATTCACCATAAATTTTTAGCATCGATTAATATTTTCACGATATACTCGACCGTTGGTACAAAAATTAATAATAACGACGAGGAGATAGGAAAATAAAAGTGAAATTATTCGTGAGTGAAATATATTCCATATACTACGTATGTTTTGGCGAAGCATATGTTCCATAACATAACATCATATTATATGTTTCATAGAAAACGTCTAATATATCAATGTTGACAAAACAACTATACCAAAAATTCGCCATATATTTTTAGCATCGATTAATATTTTCACGATATACTCGACCGTTGGTACAAAAATTAATAATAACGACGAGGAGATAGGAAAATAAAAGTGATATTATTCGTGAGTGAAATATATTCCATATACTACGTATGTTTTGGCGAAGCATGTTCCAATATATTATATGTTTCATAGAAAATGTGCAATATATATCAATGTTAACAAAACAACTATACCAAAAATTCACCATAAATTTTTAGCATCGATTAATATTTTCACTATATACTCGACCGTTGGTACAAAAATTAATAATAACGACGAGGAGATAGGAAAGTAAAAGTGAAATTATTCGTGAGTGAAATATATTCCATATACTACGTATGTTTTGGCGAAGCATGTTCCATTATATTGTATGTTTCATAGAAAATGTGCAATATATATCAATGTTAACAAAACACCTATACCAAAAATTCACCATATATTTTTAGCATCGATTAATATTTTACGATATACTCGACCGTTGGTACAAAAATGAATAATAACGACGAGGAGATAAGAAAATAAAAGTGAAATTATTCGTGAGAGCTAGGAGAGAGTTCATTTCACACGGAATAGCTTATATTATAATATTGCGGGAGCGAGAAACAAAGAGCGAGCTGTCGCAGCGTGCGAACACTCGAGAACCGGACAAGGCGCGCTGGCAAGGCTTGTTTGCCGGGGCGCGTACCTCCCGTCCAATAATGCGCGTATATGCGAAAATACGCGATGTATTCCCGCCGCAGCCCTGTTCGTTCGGCGACGAGCTTCGCATCGTACCGAATAATACGGACACTCGAGTTACAGTCCGGACCTTGACTTGGGATTAATTGAACTCTCCCCGGGAAAATAGAGGTTACGTTTGTACAAAGTTTAACGCCATTGACAATTGGTCGCACCGGTGCAACAAATTCAGAGAGAGAGAGAGAGTTAGAGTCATAAAGGATATCAAATTATTCAATCAATTTCTCTCGACGTTTCTCTCTTTTTTCTTCTTTCTTTATTTCGCTTCAAGTTCCGAAAAAATGGTTAGATCAAAGTTTTACTTTTGTTACACTGACAGAAAATAATGATAAATTTTAGTATACAAAAGTGTTAATTATACTAATCATTATGGAACTAATTATATTCTGTTTAGATTATATCCTAAATATACTTTATTTTACGATACATGGATATTTAGTTATAAAATAATCAGCATAGTTGTCGCTTTATGATAAAATACACTAACGTGATTTCTCTCAGTGTAAGATTAGTTAAGGTAAACGTTTCAATAGATGGACATGTCCCTATAGTTGGACAATTTTTGCTATGTTATTTTTCACATTTGAATTAATTATTTATCAATAAAATCGTATGGATTATTGTTCATATACGAAGAAGTGTATTTTTCATAACGTTAATTTATTGAAACAGATTCGCTCAACTCTAGAGATAGGGTCAATTTTCTGTCCAACTATTGGGACATCCTATACATATTCAAACGTTCGAGTATTTATTTACTACAAATATTGTCTAAAATTAATACATAAAATGTGTTTTGAATCACTAAAATATCAGACAATAGTTTAAAGGTGAATTTGAAGCTGATTATATCTTTTTTAAATAAAGATAAAGTATGAAAATTCTTAACTGTCCAACTATTGGGACGTTTACCTTACAGGGTAGTAAAAATTGATCCCCAATAAGCAATTTGACAGACAAAAATTCTAATTCATAGGAAATACAAGTCGAAAATTTAATTGGCCTTTTTGCAAACTTGATAGCATTATATTTATAAATGTCACTTGGCAGCTTGCTCATTTTTCAAAGATTTCAAACAACTGGAGACTACTTTAAGGTGCTACCTTGAGGTAGGAGTCGCGTGACTGTCTATTCAAAAGTTTTGCTTACGTGTTAACTAAATGTAAAATCATGGTTTGAAATTTTTTGAGATAGAATTTGTTCAAAACTTATGCTTATATGTTATTAGATTAATATGTTACTTAACGTGGATCCACATTTTTTATCATTAACATTCTGGAAATCGAGATACTTTATTGCATAAATTCAAAAATACCTAAGATCTCTAGACTGTGAAGCATCCTCTAATTTTGCACATCTTCTAATACAATGCCAACAAATGCCAATGTAAATATTCAATGAATAGTCATGGGAAAAATTTCAATTGACAATTTTACATTTATTTTACATGCTTATGTAATACCTAAATATCTAAACGTGGCCATCATTGAATGTATAAAATATTTATATAAAAAAGACTACTTCAAATTCATTTAAATTAATATCTTTTAGCGATCCACAATCCATCACAACTCTTAATTTTCAATATAATTTATAGTACAAAAGTACTAAATATACAGATATTCTGATGATAATTCAAAAATATTACATAAAAGTTCAAGTTAAAAAATTTTTCATTATAAGACGAAACGGTAAATTTCGATAAAATTTTGATAATTGGTTAAGGTAGTTCTATCAACTAATAGTTTTCTTAGGATTTTGTTAAAAATTTGCAAAAACCTTCTTTGTGTAATTGTGTATTAAATTTTAAGAGGTTTTACTACATACAACTCGAGATATTTATTGTCAAAAATCACTATTTTCTACAGTCTTTTCTAAGAGCCCGTGTTAAATATTGCGATCTTCAACTCTAAATATCTTGACTTCTGGTTAGTGGAACTTGTTGAAATTTTGCCCAGCTTTTTATTATACTTCAAAGAAGCTTCCTCAAGTTTTTAAAAAATATCCTAAGATTACGATTTTTAAAATTTTCATACATACGTAGCAAGTCTCTTTGGATGACCTTGCATTTTCAGCATGTTGTTCTTGAAATAATTTGCAATAACTTTTCTTAATAAACTTAAGCTCAAAAACCACATGTTATTGAGATAAATTGAAAACTTTTGATTTTACTGTGTACCGATAGAACTACCTTAATTAACTATTTGTTTACAAAAAATAAAATTTCTATTGATCACAGTGAAATTTGTTTCAAAAATGCCTCAAAAAGATTTCGACTGCATTCAAATGCTTTACGAGATAATGAATTTTTTAATTTATCACTTTTAGTTCGTATGCAATTATAGATATATTTAAATTGTACACTATATACTTGTATCTACATTTAATTTCTATATACAACGTTTTTTTCAAAAGTTCAACGAAATTGGACGTAACAGCTTTTCGAAGTTCATTCTTCTTTTTTTTTCACCGAGTAAACAGCGAATTTGGCAAAGCCCCTCGACGCAAAGTGTGCTCGGTGAAGAGACGATCCTCGATACACGGCATTCGGCTCGAACGATCCATCACGGAATCCAGTCACGTATTTTGTTACAGATTAAAGATTCGTGTGACAATGATCGAATGTTCAAAGATTCGAGCACGCAATGCGGTCCTTGAGGAATTGCCGAATCACCGTTTGTTCCACATTACTCAGATATCGCTGCTGACAGTGAAAGTGGGATTTCAAACTCGATTAATTTTCCATTTTTCTTTTTTTTCTTTTTCGAAAATAGAATAATAAATGGAGAATTGGTTCGTCCAGTCGATGGTTCGCATACTTAAGGATGTATCGCACCGAAAGTCATCCCAAAAGTATAGTGAATTTGAATGTAGATAAATTACACTGTCAATTTTAACATTCAATTGTTAAAATTTGTTTTAATAGTTCAAAAGTTATGTCAACAATTATATAGTTTCATATGAAAAAATTTTCTTTGGATTTTACTTATTTTACTTAGAATAATTCATTTTTTAATAGGTCATTGTACAAATAAACCTTGGTTGGAAAAATGATCTGATTTCAATCATATAGGAAATGAAATTTATGGTAAATAAACTCGATTAAATATTGATTTTGAACTATTACGTATTTTACAGAAGATGTTTAATGAAATATTATAATTTTTAGAATTTTAATCGGAATTATTTTTAACAAACAAATATGGAAAAATAACATTTTTTAAATGTTTATCTAATAAAACAGACATCAGTGAATGTTGATGAAATTTTGTAGAGATGCAAATAGAACCACTACTTATCTGCTTACAAATTTTTATCAATTTCTCAGTATAAGTTCCTCACTTTTTTTAAAATACATGTCTGGCCACAATGTTATTTTTCCATAAGAATCCGTGTTAATTAAAAAACGATGTGTCTCGTAAGCTATGCGTGGGAGGTTTTCAAAATTTTTTATACATTTTTAATCCAATGGAATTTTAACAGAAATTTATGAATTTTAACAGTCATACCTACACTGAGAACAGATTTAGTTGAAAAATATTTAAGAGAACAAGTTAAAACTTTGTCATACAAATTAATGAGACGTGCACCTATGCAGGAAACATAATAATTTGTTGATTGGAAAGTCATCTCTGTGTCAGGCCGAGAACTTTTCACGTTACCCTCGTAGTTGAAAATATTTCGTCGAAACAACACTCGTATATTTGAAATAATAAAACTTGAGTTAAATCAACTAAGAATTTAGTTCAATTTACAAAATAATATCAAATATTTTGTTGAATCAATCAAATTTCGTTTTCAGTGTATCATGAATTTTTTTTTTTCACGAGCATGTCGACTTAGGGACAATACTTCACATTCTTAAAGATCATCCAATGGAAACTCCCTCGTAACCGAAGAGTATGACGCACCGATTAGAGCCATAATTGACATTTCCAAGGCTCGATAATCACTGTAAGCAAAAAAGCGACCTCGAATCGATATCCTTCGACTCTGTACCGCGTTGTCTCGTGAAAAAAAAAGAAGAGTGCGTGTATTTTCGTACAGGAAATTGAACCGGGCCATTAATTATGCCGTCGAATCTCTTTTTAAGTCGTTTCTGCAGGAAAAAAAAAGAAAATGAACGGGGCGCGCTACTGGATGGCACGAAACTCGATTATTGTTCCTCGGTGTTATAAAGGCAATTTTATCCATACCGCGACCTCGTCGCAGGGAACGAAAAACAATGAGCGAATCGTCGAGAGTGACGCGTGTCCCGAGTATACTTTGAAGCAATTATGCTAGTTATTATGCCGCAACATCGAGAGGGGCAGAGAAAGGAAAATTATGGAGGGGGCATAACGATCGTCATTGTGGCGACTCTCGCCCACAGGAAAACGAGAAACCGAGCCAGATACATATCGAAATCGCAGCAATAGAACCTTCCGCATCCATCAATAATCCTGCAAAAAAATAATATTTATATATCAAACTCTATATATCTATTAGGGTGTCCGTTATTTACCAAGTTGGTTATTTTGGCTTGGGTTCGGGCTAAATCTTTAGTTTTGGTCCTACAATGAATTTTGAAAAAA
>JAPYYW010004867.1:0-10559 GCA_030522545.1 Cremastinae sp. A BG-2022a
GCGAATGATATTAAAATTTGGACACAAGACAAGTAACGTATTAATCTCAACATACACCAAATTTCATCACAAAATCTTGGATAGCCAGAAATCATCGGAGGTATTAGCGATACTTACTATAGTCAAATGAGATACTATTTACCTTATTTTTAAATGAGGCGTTAATAAATAACTTTTAAAATTGAATAAATAATTTTTTACTAAATATATTAATTTTAAAATGTAAAATATTGATGTAATACAGATAGTTAAAAAGTTATTTTCATTTTTAGGTTATGATTTAACTCTAATTCACTTACGTATAAGTATCATATCTGATATCATTAAATAATTCAATGAAAAGTTCGATGACCATATATTTTTATGGTTAATAATTGAACCTTAAACGCTAATGAACACGTGAAATATTTTAGATTGTTTAAAAGTTCACTATAAATATTTTTTTTTCAATAAAAGAACATTTTTTTCAATGCTTCTCATAAGACTCTGGCTTATGTCGAGCATACTTTGTCGGGATAATTTTCGCTTATTTTATCGGTAATGTTACTTGAAATTTAGCCATCGAAATAGACAAAGTTCATTTTCGTATTTTCGTTAATACCTCCTTAATGTATTTTTCTGAAAATTTTTTAATTTTATTAATTTTTTTTTTAGAAAAATGATTTTCACTATCGGATTATTGTAAAAGTGATGAGAAAACTAATTGATGTTTATTATGCATTTTTTACAAGTTTACGTCTTATTTTTTTTAAGGCATGAGTCACAGTGTTGGTAGAAAATTAGAGACTCCGATCAAAGCCCTCGAGGATGCAGAAGTCGTTAAAAAAATTCGTCAGGCGGGTTGCATCCCCTTGTTGGTCAGCAACACGCCGGAGATGTGCATGTGCTGGGAAACTTACAACAATGTGACAGGAACGACTCGGAATCCTTACGATCCACGGAGGACCGCAGGAGGATCTTCCGGAGGCGAAGTAAAAAATATTTCTGCGAAATCTCACAAAAACCATGAAATTCAATAACTTTCCCATAAAAAATAAATGTTCGAATTAACGAAACAGCGAACAAAATTATAGGACAGAAAATTTTAAGCTACAAATATTTTTGGAAAAAAATGCACGTTATTTTTTACCTCGTCGTAAATGAATAAACAGTTGAATATTAAAATATAAAAAGTTGGATAAAAGTAAAAAAAAAGGTAAAAAAGGTCATGCGTTATCATAATTAAAGTTTTTCTTGAGTTTGTTTTACTCATTAAAAAAAATATCTGCTCGTACGTGAAAACTTTCGAATAGTTACCCAATTAACAACTAAAAACGCAATTTTTTAATTTAAAATATAATTTTACAAATTACTCTTGCAAAAAAAGTTTTGTATGAAAATAATTTTATATTTGTTGCAACGTAAGAACAGATAAAACATTTTTAGAATTTTTTAGAAAAAACCATCGTAATTTTAACTATGACATGATTAGGCTTGGTACCTGTTCAATAGAAAAATGATAAGAATATTTGTTTTTATCGTAAATATCAGAATTGCAATGTGTTGTGTGAAAAATCTCCATAATTTCAAAATTTTATAACCTTACGATAAAATGTAGTAAATCTTCCGTATAAAATTGTATCTGCGTGTGATAAAATATTTGCATATTTATTTGCGTCGTCACTCCTTAAAATAAGAATTTTGTCGCAGGCTGCACTTTTGGGCGCTGGGGCCTCGCTCTTGAGTCTCTCGTCCGACATCGGTGGTTCGGCGAGATTGCCTGCTATGTTTTGCGGAGTATTCGGACACAAGCCGACGCCAGGTGAGTTGAAAAAAATGAAATGTTTGCGAGACCTCGGGAATTGGGAAAAGGAGCAAAGGGAAGTTGAAAAAAGCCTTGACAATGAAATTATGTTAAAAAAAATGAAAATAAAATTATGAAGAGATTTTTTTTCAATACTCTCAAAAAAAGAAGAATAAAAATATTATTGTAATTGCCAAGAAGTACGGAAGTGAATCCTTTTCTTGCGTTTGCTTACGAGTCGGAAAAAGGCTATTAAAATTCATGGCTCGTTTTTACTTCCACGCTTCGTCAACGCATGACACTGAATTTCTCGTTCCCAGTTTTTCCTTCTCATCTTCTAGGATGAAATTCTTATTGCGCATTTTGCATTGTTTCCATTCGATAAATATATTTTCATCAATTTTAAATCACTCTTCTCCTGGGCTAATTTAATTTTTTATGTGTGATTTTTTTTTTCATCCAGAATGGGTCTCGACAAAAGGTCATATGCCCGACTGCGACGACGACAGTTGGACTTCATTCTTTACAATCGGACCTATGGTCCGTTATGCCCGGGACCTGCCAGTTTTTTTGAAGATGATTTTGCAACCGGATGTGCCATCGTATCGACTAGGGGAAAAGGTAAATTCAACACGTTTTTCGTCAAAACAAAATTCACGAAATGTGATCGAGAATTGAAATATAAGGGTTAAATGCCCAGTGAGAATAAATATTTGTTAAACATTTGAATTATTTCGATACAATCCGCATAAATAATTTTTTTCAGGTTTCGCTCTCAGATATGAAATTTTTCTATATGGAAGACGATTGTGGTTCTGGAGCGACGAGCCCCGTTGATAGAGAAATAAAAGACTGCATTCGAAAATTAGTTAAACACCTGGAAACGTCATGCGGTATCAAAGTCCAGAAGGTGTGTGTTAAAATTCAATAATTAAGTGTGTTTAGGGTCATGCGTGTCAGAAAGTTAGAAAAATCTTTTACGATAGAAGCTGCATAGTATTTTGATTGAATATTTTGTTATAGATCGGCTTTTTAGTTCTATTTGTTTCCTTTTTCATTTTTAGGCAACATAAAGCTAAATTTTTATTATCCTCATTTTTTTTTTGAATGGTCACTCGTGTCTCTGATTATCTCCTATCAATCCGAAATTTGGCAGATATTTCGAATTCTTGAAAATTTTTTTAACAATATGAAGATATTATTACAAAATGAATACTTTGTAATTTAATAATTTAAAAAAATTAATTTAGTTTAATAATTTAAAAAAGCATTAAGTTGAATTAAATATAACAATTTAATATTATCTATTTATTGTTCTAAATAACACACTTTTTATTTTATTTTAATCAGGCTGAAATCAAAGGAATGAAATACGCTTTTGAAGTTGGGAGCGCGATGCTGCTGCGTTTGGATGGAGCAGACACAATTTTTAAGAAAGGAACAGATCCTCATGTAATATTCTTTCGAATTATTTACAACTCCCACTTTTTATCATCTTCTTCTCCAATTGATTTGTATCTAAATTAAAAAAAAATTATTATTATAAGTAGATAAAGATTAATAATTTGTATTCTCTCGTAAAATTAAGCTTTTTTTCTCAATTAAAATGATTGATAAATTACCTCAGGAATGGAAGAGCGTTTCGGTCGAAGTATTGCGATATCTGAGCCTCATGTCGCCCCACACGTTTCCAAACATTGCCTACGGTGTGCTGAAAAAGGCTTACGACAAATTACCGGAGAGCCATTATAACAGAACGCTGGAAAAATACAACGTGTTGAAGAAACAATTTGAGGTGAAGAATATTCAAGAAATAATGAAATATAAATTCATATATTATCGCTTCAACTCTAAAATTATTATAATAGTATTTAATTCATAGTCATTTTATTCAATAATTATAGCAAATTTCAAAGTTGCTCAGATTTAATATCGCTTCTCATAAAAAATTCGTACATTTCTCCTGAATATGAATTCCGAAATATAAAATATTTAAGAATTTATTTTAAAAATAAAATCATAGTAGTGTTTTTATAAGTATTACTTTTAAAACATTCCACTACAATTTTTCTTATTAATTATGTAAACAATAAAGAGTATTCATATATTACTGACAAAATAGGCTCAAGTTGCCAATTGATCGAGAAATTAAGCTACAAAAAATAAGTACCTTTTGTCAAAGAGCAGAGTCTGATTTTTATAAAATGTTTAATATTTTTAAATGAATATTTAAAAAATGTATAATATTTTAATAAAACATAAATATACTTTTATTATTTTTTTCTGCAGGACACACTGGGTGAAAACGGAGTGCTGATTTATCCTTCGTTTACTGGCCCGGCTCACTATCCATACGAAATTTATCACAAGGTCAACAACGTATCGTATATGATGATTTTCAACGCGTTGGGACTTCCGGTTACGCAGTGTCCAATGGGTATGAACAGGAACGGACTTCCCATCGGACTTCAAGTAAATAAACGACAATAATTCAATAAATAAACAACAATATATCATAAATCATAAAATACACAAAACTGTTTAATATTTTAATAATTTCATAATCTTATGAAAATATAAATTTAAAAAAGTATGTAGAATATGATGGGTTTTTGCTTTTTTTTTGCAGATCGTCGGAAATCCAGGAAGTGATCACTTGACGATCGCTCTTGCCCAAGAAGTTGAGAGAGCCTTCGGTGGCTGGCAGCAACCTCCTTCCAACGAAAAAATAATTTAAAGCCATGAGCCTGTGATTTTCCAAATTTGATCGTGAAACGATGGATTCATTAAAAATTGAACGACGAAATTGTTTTTCGATTCTATATACCTCCGATCGCGAGAAAGTACGCTCTCATTTCTAGTATCTTATCTCGAAATGTTTTCCCTCGGACGATAAGAGGATACGTCAATTATTCTGGCTCCGAGACACCAAAATCTCAATATATATACAGTGGAAGTGGAATTTGTATTAATTTTTTACAACATTATTTATAAACTGAGAATATTTTTTATTGAATTTATGAGAAAAATAAAGAAAGGCTAGTTTCTTAAGAATTTTAAGTGTGAATTTTCATTTATTTGTTGTATTAAAATGCATGCAAAGTGAATCCTGATGACATGAGTCTCGTGAGAACGACCAGTGGCTGCGAATATCCGAGAAATAGAAAAGAAATCGTCTGAAAAATGAGTCAAAGCAAACAAAGGCAAACGGAGCTCGTTTTTCCTCTTCGTTTTAATATTTGCCTCGACAAAACGCAAATTATGACTAGGTGATTTTACCATCGTCGCCAATATTTGAATTGTTAAATTCGATGATCGTTCGTTGCATTCGAAAATTATGAATTATTCACCTATTTAAGTACTTTTTGTCAAATTCGCATGCGCTTTCTGCACACAGGTAATTTTTTTTTCTTTTGCAATTTTTATACAAACAATTTTTGATAGCTCGATGGTATGCATTTATTTTATTTTCTCTTCGTCGTTATTAAGATTTTTAAATATAAAAGTTGAAAGAGGAATTTTTATTATGGTGAAACTTCTTCAGTGTTCATGTGCATGTTATTTATTATAATACAAATCCTGTAGAAAAAACGATAAAAATACTCTGCATGTTAGTAAGCTGTTTCTTAGAAATTAGTAATGAAAAAAATGTAAACCTTAAATAAAAACCAAAACGTGATAACCTTGTAAAATTGTCAACGATAGCTGATGACGAAGGCAACTGACTGACCTACGACACTTTTTTTTCTGAAAATGATTTATTACAATTATTCTGTAATCAATTTTAAAAAATTGAATATCGATATTGGGATTTCTGATAAATAATTAATTAGTCATGTATTACCTATTAAATATAAATTTTAATGTATGGGAGCAACGAGGATTTGTTTTTCCAATTTACAATCTGACTTTTGACTTCTGGCTCGAAGTCCGTACAAAATTTCTCTTACAAAAATTCCGAAATAATTTGGATGGTCAAATTTTATAGTAAAATTTAAAAATAAACAAACAATTTTTTATTCAAAAATCATAAATGTTTGTTAATTTTATAGAGGTTTGGGTTTGAGAAAAGATAATTTTTAGAGTACTGCATATGACAACCCGGAACACGAGTCCATCTGGCACACAAAAAATTGTTTTTAAGTATTATCTAGCAAAAATGACGATCTAGAAAATTCACTGTATGGAATAAAACAATATATTTTTAAATTTTAAACGAAGAAAAATATGGTCCCGAGAAAAGAAATATTTGCTGAAGAAAACGGGGAGAGTGAATTGGTAAGAAAATTTAAAGACGGATAAAACGTGAAAAAATCCAAAAGTGCAAGAAGGAAATTGACTGATACGACGAATCGATTCGATGTCGAGTCCGGGGCCGAGCAAGCGATGAACTATGACTGCCCAGCCGAGTCAAACGATACTCGGCGCGATTGTGCCTGAATAACGTGAAGATAAATCGGGAGTCGATTGGAAGCTCTCGAGCTTCAGTTCGAATCGAAGGTGTGGGAATGCGAAATTGTTTATGCGCCAATGGGATTTCGATGATCGGGAGTTACGCTCGCGATATCCATAGCATCGACTCCCAACAACGAGACCAGTATACTCTCGTTTTACTCTCACAGTCCCGATTTAAACTTCAACTCTCACTGCGGTTCTCTTACGCTCGTGGTCAACATTTTTCCAGTTTTTCATTTCGTTGCTCTATTCTCATTGGTAAGCCTACCAAATTTCCAGCATTATCCACTAGTTTTTCGTTCATTTTTCATCCATTTTTCTCGTTTTTTTGTTTTTTTATTTTTATTGCGAATCATCGATACATATTTTCGAAAGTGACGAGCGAGATCGACCGTGAGTTTCGAATTTGAATTATCAATGCGGAAAAATAATAGTACTTGCCGGTGACGAACGTAAACAAAATTTTCTTAAATTTACCCGCATGCGATGAAAATATTTGATTTTCACTTTTGATAATTTTCGGGAGCCTTCTGATACTAACGTATTGAATGGAAATATAGTATGTCAGCAGTTTTTAAAAGCTTTGATTTTTCATGTCATAATCTGTTATCTCATGCTGTGTTGTTGATAATGACATTTTTGAGGTTTTTCTTCTATTTCGACTTTTTATTTAGTTGAAACATTAAAAACATACTGTGCATTTCTGTGAATAATGCCAATTTTCTGGTTAATACATTTTTTAATTATTTGATTCAAAAAATTATTAACAATAATGGTAATTTATAAAAGATCTTCGATGTGTTTTTTAGTAATTTTCTGTGATAAAAATGGTATTCAGCTCGATTTTATTAAACCGAAACATACAGTCTTCTTAAAATAAATTCTCAATTATGTTACATTACGATATTTTAATGGTATATAGAATTAAAGAATTGAAAATGATTTTAAAGATTCGTTTGTTGTAAAGACGACAATAAAAATTTGTAAATAGGAACATCGCTAAAAGTGATTGTTATCCTAGCTGATATTATTAATAATTTTAGTATTTTTTAAAATCAAACACTGCATCATTCATAATTTAACCTGTTTTCATTTTTAATAATCTCATTATCGTTTTTTTTAGATTACATTTTTATCATATAATAAAGCTTATAGTTATATATCCTTTAATTATTAGTGTTTAATAAATATTTTTCTTTGTTTAGTGAATTAATACCCGTGGTGTAAAAAATCAAAAAACAAAACCGTCCAAAAAAAAACAATTATTTCTGATTATACGTGAAGATAAAATGTTTAAAAAAATTGGTTTTGCAAAACTTATTTATATAGAAGTATCATGATATCAACATGAAATAAATTTTTCACATTTTTACCTCGTTTTTGTAACGAATCAGTAATTTTCATTGCCAGGGAAAAATTTATAAATCCAAGCGTCCTCAGCATTGCAATCTTTCCCGATTCGCTCGTCGAGAAATAAAACAAGTTTACCTTGTCAGCGTGAACTTAGTTTGCTTCGCAATTGCAATTCAATAAGCACCGATGATTATTTTTTTTTATTTATAAAAATCGCGATTTCTGAAGGCCGTTGAAAAGAAATTGCACTCGCGCGATGTTTCCGACACTGTTGACAGAACAAAACAGATCCACAAATTGTTTTTTCTTCCGAAAAAAAGAGGTTTTGTACAAAAAAACTTGGCAAAAAGTGCATCTTTTACTTCGACCTTGCAACGCGCACCGGCGACTCCGCGATCGATCGTAAAACAATAATCGCGTCTGAGCAGTATCTCGTTTAAATTTAAAATTCATGCTTAAATTAATCAACGTTCGCGCGGTAATTTTTCGCGGACGAAACAGGCACACCTAGGCGATAAAACGGTAGAAAATATGAGAAAAAAATAAGGTAATGAAAACATTTCACCCGTGTGTCGAAGAAAATTGATTTTAGTGTCTGAAAAATTACTCGCGTCCGAGATGATGGCTTTTGCAATTTCCCATGGTATTCAGGTCGGACATTCTCCGTTCGAGTGTTGCGCCTGAAAAGCGGCTTGTGTCCTATTATAGTCGAAGGCGCATATATTGCCGATTTCTATATAACGGCATAAAGGATCTCAAACCGTATCGGGAAATTACATCTAATTACGTCATTACTTACACACTGACAATTTTTTCACTCGACGTTTTTCATGCTCGAAAGACAACAAACTTTCGAAATTGCGAGAATAAAGTGTTTATTTACTCATTTCCCAATTTAGTGACCAAGCAAATTAAATATAGAAATTTTAATTAAAAAAACAAATCACGACTTCAGAGCAGGCCGAATATTTTCGTGGAAATCGCGAAATAAATAAGTGATAATAAGTTCACGGGGAGTCATACTTGTAAATAAATTTGACAAGTGTTGTTTCGATATCTGCATGGCCACTGATGAGGCTCGATCGAAAAAAGTGCTTCGTAAATTTTGACCCGTTGACCCGGTCAGCTGTTTGTCGCTCGTATTCTCTCGATAATTAAATATTAAACCGAGGTGACATGAAAAATGCATGGCGCGGGCTCAAAGGTTGCCAAAGCTTGACGAATCGAAAAGAAAGGAAAGAGTAATGAGAAGAAGGAATTCTGGAATATCGAGCAATTGACGAGACGGGCTAAAAAGAAGAGCGAAATAAAAAAAAAGAAGAAAAAGAGCGTATAATGGCATAGGCGATAATTCGAATCGCGATGTCGCAAGTCCTCATTCCTGCCGATAAAAAAAAAACAATGGACGAGAAAAAAATTCGACTCTCCTCGGCGATCGCTATACAAACGGTAATAACATTGACCAACTGCCGATCGTGAGATGATCAGAAAGCACCATAATTATTTCTATTTTGGAGCGCAGTCCCCGGTCGAAAGTGACGAGCGAGACCCACTGCGAATTTCGAACTTGAATAATCAATGCAAAAAAATTCTTTGACGGTGACAAACGCAATTTTTCTTTAATTTTGACTACGCGAAGAAATTATTCATGTCAAATAATATGTTAAATAGTTAAATAGTATGTAATACGATTGAAAATCCAATAAATTCTTTTTTCGATATTGTTATATATTATTTTTTTTTTAATTTTTACGTTGAGAGAAACAAATGGCAGAGTTTGCACGATCAATAAAAGTGACAACTATATACGAATTATTGTAGAATTAAATTTTTGTATTCGGATCCTGTCCTAAATTCACTTCGTTTTCATATAAAATAAAATTATACTTTTAGTTCTGAAATAATGATTTAAAAAATGTTTGTTAATGATGACACTTTTATTGTTTATATATTCTAATTTATTTATATAATTACTATATTTTATTAATTTTTTCGAAACAAACGATGAAACATAACTTAATTATTTTTGAATTTTAAAATTATCGTTGTAAAAGTTAAATCATTCGCTGTCACGCGATTTACGAATAGCAAAGAAATAAAAAATTTCGACACTTGTCTTTTACGTCACTTGTGCATACGCAGTAACCAAATCTGCCAAATATATTTAATTACTTTATTTATAGTCCAATTGTTGAATAATTAAACAATTTTAAAAATTCGGTTGCAAACCTAAAATTTAAATTGATATCTATATCTATTCTGATACATTGGTTTATAAGTACAACACTTGTCCCTGTTTATCTTCAAGCACAATATTTATCGTTGGTCGCCATACATATTCTGCAGCCGCATATTATAAACTGCCTATATGTGATTCCCGTTCACATTTTTTTCACCGGTCCTGCAAACTTTCTAGGATGAGAAAAGAAAAAAATTCGAAAACTGGGAAAGCGTGCTAACGCTTCTCGCTTCGATACTTCCGACTCGGTCGTCCTGCACGATCGCGAAAAACGAATCAATATTGAACATATATCAAGATTAATTTTTTAAAAATTGAAACTTAATTTTTTAAAATAAAAATTTAATAGAATCCGGGTTAAACTTTTTTAAATTTTAAGAAAATAAACGAAAACTCAATTGACGGCACTTTTGAATTTTGCTCACGTAAAATCTCTGCGATCGATGACCACCTCGTTTTTTTTTCGATCGGCTTATTTACGCTACAACAGTATCGGTGATTTGCCACCCACGCGTAACTCCTTTCGCTTTTGCTGTAGTAACAACGCGTCTTGCGAAAACCATAACCTGGAAAAGTAGAAAAAAATATGCGTATGATGTTTAAGGGGTTTCGATAGTTATAACGAAATAATAAAAATTCGTTCAAATTTGGAGAGGATATTCTTTCATATGAAATGCGTAAACATGAATTTTTTTCGAATTTTCGTCTAATTATTTTCCGAACAATTGA
>JAPYYW010004868.1:0-15377 GCA_030522545.1 Cremastinae sp. A BG-2022a
GAGCCTATTCGATTAGAAATTTCTCGTAGATAACGAAAATGATAATTATTCGGGGCGAAATCCAAGAATTCATATTAAATGAGCCAAAAAATTGACTTTGGATCATTTTTATAAATTTTTCAATATGAATTCTTGGATTGGGCTCCGTATAAGTAAAATATTTTTGTTATCTGCAGGAAATTTTGCGATCAAATATTCTATTTTAAAAAAGACATGATGCTCAGAATTAATTTATTGAGCGCATTATACGAAATTGTAGGGAGTATACGCTTAGAAGAATTGCAAAACATCTATTCAAACATGCCGAAACGGAAAAAGCGGCCGCGTTGCTGCTCGAAAAATATTCTGAAACTAAATTAAGTATGATTTTGATGTATTTTGATCTGCTGAATTCGAATCTCAGGCCTATTTGATCCGTACACCCTTTAAAATATAAGTAAATTGCAAAAACCCTCAAAAAATCTTTATAAATTAAAAAAGATTGCAGTTATAGTGTGTTAAAAAAAATTTTCTAAATCCAATTCTAGGATAATTTTTATATATTTCGATCGGATCAAAGTACATAAAAATCATACTTGATTCAGTTTCAGAACATTTTTTTTATCATAATAATAGCAATTTTTTTACCATTTTTAGTATTTTCTGAGATTTTTTTGACACTTTTTTGGATTTTAAAGGGTGTACGGGCCAAATCGGTTTGAGATTCGGATTCAGGGAATTAAAATACATAAAAATTACATTTGTCTTAGTTCGATAAAAAATCAACCTTTTCGTTTTTGTGGCCCGGTGTAATTAATATTAATTAATTAATTAATAATCATCACTAGTAATTCATAAATTATTAATAGTTATTATTAATAATAATCAATAATACTAATAATATTAATAATAATAAATTAATTATTAAAAGTTATTATTAATAATTAATAAATAATAATTATTAATATTATTCAACGAACAAACCTATCGGTGAGCCGAAGCGATAACACTGGTCTTCGCTCGGGACAATTTTCTCAAATAACAATTGCAGACTGATTTCGATACTGATAAATAAAAATAAATAACTTTTTTTTCACCTGATTTCCGTAACAGTGAGTACGTTCGTAAGTTCGTACAGTTCGTAAATTTTTACAAGCGATTGCGCTGTTTTTTTCTTTATTACCTCGCAATTACATAGAGAGAATTTTGTATGAAATTAATCACTACGTTCATTAAAATCGTGATTTTCAACATGAAATATCTCGATTTCTGAATGGAAAAGCTTTCTAAAAATTTGCACTAATTTTTATACAATATCAATTGTTTATCTAATTTTTCAAAAATATCTATAGAAAAAAATATCAACTTATGATTTTACCATTATTTTTTTACGTAGAAAAAAAATTTTAACGGACTGTTTCGGTAGAAATACCTTAAAACTTAACGAAAAAACGTACAGATGGTTTTTATTATTAATTTGATCATATTTAACCCTTCGTTGTCACACTTCAGTGGTGAAATTTGCTTGTTGCACTGGGACTAATTTACACAGTCTATTTTAAAATTAGTCGAATGGCCATCAAAAAGTTCATGAATATTCTTCAACTATTTTATAACATGTCTAAAAATTTTTAATACTAAATTTCATAATAACATGAAAAAAAATCGTGAAAAGAAAAAGCTAAAAAAACCCTTTTTTTACCTATTAAATCATGACGTCGTAAATTTTAAACTTTCCACTCACGTCATTTTACAGTCTTTTTACACAGTTTGTTTTATTTTTTTAACATTATTAATCTTTATTTTTGTCATTACGAAGTTTTCTACAAATTTTTCATTAATGTATAATTTCTCCATTTTTTACATTTACACTGCTTTCACTGACAAACATCGTCGAGTGAGAGCTCAATAAAAACTGCTGAATACAATTAGTGAGAGTTCAAGAATAAATGGTAAATACAATTAGTCTTAAAATTATTGAACGAAATTTTGTTCTAATCGTCAAAAAAATAAATATCTTTTCTCAGCACGATTCCAATACTTTTTAAAGTATAAAAAAAAACTTAAAAAACATAATCGAAAACTTGACCTTTGGATTTTTTTCCGAACCACCGTAAAAACGTGACATTTTCTCTTAATACGAAACAAAAATGATATTAATCACATTTTTTATGCTCCCTGAGCACAAATATATGTCATGTCATTTATCTAATTTCAAAAATCAAATTTGATTTTACTACTTAATTTTATAATACTCGAATTTCATTATTTCGCCAATTCGATTTAAAAAAAAAGAAAAAATCACTAAGTACTAAATGCTAATATTTTCAATCTTATTAATTCGTACTTTGAACTAGAATGACAACGCAGGGTTCAGATCCAATTTACTATCTTTAAAAAAAATGTTTTTTTTTACATTTAAAAAAATTGTCTAAATTTTCATAAAATACAAAAACTGTAATTATTTATATAAAATTCTCTCCATTTAGCGTTAAATACGTACAAAGCGACTTCTCGATCATCAATTTACGAACGTCAGCTAAACGAATCGTTCGCAAACTGATATTAATAAGATAACATTTTTATAGTCATAGTGCATGCACTGAGAGAAAATAATGATAGATTTTACTATACACAAGTTACAACAATATTAATTATTATGGTACTACTTATATTTTATTTAGATTCTATCCCAGATATACTTTGTTTTTCGATAAAAATATATTTAGATACAAAATAATAAACATAGTTGTAAATTTATGGTAAAATCCTACTATCACGATTTTTCTCAGTGCTGGTAATGGAAGTTTTTACCTCGGTCTCAACACTATTGTATTTTATTTTATCGAATATACAAGCTCACACCAAGGGTTTGGAGAACGACATGGTTCCCATTGTATTGATGCATTATCGATTATTTATATGGTAGTCAATTACACAAAGAGCATCAGGAGATACGAATCATGGCGAATTATAGAAAAATAAACGAGTTAAGGTGATGTGAAATACCAAATTTCGAGTCATTTTTTGGACAAATCCCACACTCATATTTTTCAAGCAAATTCAGTGAAATTTGAATATGTTATGCAATTTACACTATACTTATGTATGACGTTCTTGAAATTTCAAAAAAACGAAAAAAAATTTTTTTTTTCTTTGATTTTTTTTATTTTTTGAAATTTCAAGGGTGTCACACCCTTCATTTGCTTGAAAAATACGAGCATGAGATTTGTTCAAAAATTCATTAAAAACAGGGTGTTTCACATTACTTTTTAAGGTAGTTCGAGTATCACGTTTAAGTCCAGAAATTAAATGTTCGAGAAGAGTTAAGGAAGTTCTATCAAAAAATCATTTGTTTTTAAAGGATTTTATTGGAAATTTGCAAAAACCTTCTTTGATATAATGTGCAATTGTATATTAAATTTTAAAAGGTTTCACTACGTAGAACTCGAGATATTTATTGTCAATAATCACTATTTTCTGCAGTCTTTCATAAGAGCACGTGTTAAATATTGCGATCTTTAACTCTTGATATCTTGACTTCTGGGTAATGGAAAATTTTGAAATTTTGCACAACTCAGAACATTAAAGGAGTTTCCTTAAATTTAAAACAAATTAATTTTGAGTATATTGTTCTTGAAATAATTTGCAACAACTTTTCTTAATAAACTTGAGTTTAAAAACCATTTGGTATGGAGATAAATTGAAGTAAAAACTCTTGATTTGACTATATCGATAGAACTACCTTAATATATAGTACATCCATAACAGTCAAATAAAAAAGGTTTATTTTAATTTCTCTTCGTACCACGTGGTTTTAGAGCTCAAGTTTATTAGAAAAAATTGTTGCTAATTTATTCAAGAACAACATACTTAAAATTCAACGTCATCTAAGGTGATCGTACTCTATACATATGTAGAATATTAAGAAAAAAAAATTTTTTAAAGGATTTTTACTGATTGAAACTACTTTGAAGTACTGTAAAAAAGCTGTACCAAATTTCAAGAAGTTGTACTTCTTAGAAGTCAAGATATTTAGAGTTGAAGATCACAATATTTAACAGAGTTGAATATTTGATAAAGTTGTCCATTTGGTTGAGTAGTATATGGTAAAGGTGTATATTCTTACCCTCTTGTGGGAGAGTAGAAAAAATTGTGATTTTTGATAATGAATATCTCGAATTCTATGCAGAGAAACTTGTTCAAATTTATTACACAAATGCACATGGCATCAAAGATAGCTTATGCAAAATTTTAACAAATTCCTTTAAAAAAATCGTTTCGTGGATGTACTACTTTAATAAGATGGATTTATTAGGTGAAAAAATTAAAATTGAACAATAAATAATGAATTTTAAGGATGTATTTTCAATGAAGTAGAGATCAATAATTAATTTTATTTATAAAATCATGAAATGAGTTTTATACACACGATTTTTTCTAACAATCGATAATTTTCTAGCATTTTTAAACATAATTATTATAGCATTATTGTTTGAATAAATTAAAAAAACTAATGTATATTTAAAAATTCGAAAATTTGCATCGACTGTGTGCGACGAATTCTTGATGAATCAGGATGTCGAAAACAAATAAATTTTTGTGCGAATTTTTAAATTTTTCAACAAGAAGCCAAGTTCCATGTCTTTTTAAAAAACCCAATTAACTACTTATCTGGTTTACAATGTTTCAAAAATACGATGTAATGCTTTTTAATGAATTACAGTGAATTATTGTTATAGAAAAAAAAGACATTACACCCTTAAAATTCAAGTATGTACTTTAAATGCATTATTCTAAAGAAAATTTCAACTTTCAATAGAAATATTTAAATAACTGGATTCTTAAGGTAGGAATCGCGTGAAAATTTGAGACAGAATTACTTAAAAAATTGAATAATCGAAATTAGGATATTAATTGCTGAAAATCGTCGCATTTTTTAATTTCTCATAAGAGCCCATAGTAAGGGGTTTCGGTAGAACTTTTGATAATTTTACCATCGATTAAACATTTTATTTAAATCAATTATAAACTTAAAAAAAAGATTATTTAAATTTGAAGTCGATCAATCACGTCGTATTTTAGAAAATAATTTCTAAAATAAAGTACATGGGAGAAATGTTTATTTTAGTTGTCAATTTTTTTAAACATTACCATCCACATAAAATTTATGTCAAATCTCAATTAGATCTCAACAATTACTTTCACCAAATTTGAAGCAGTGATTTATCAGTTAGGAGACAAAAACCCAAGTTTATGCATAAAAATTAAGCAAAATAATAATTATCATATTATTAGAATATTAAAAAACTGAACTAAAAAGCTTTTTTCCAAAGATTATATCGATTTGGAGTTACTTTACTGAAAAAAAGATTTAGAGAGCCATAATAAATAAATTTAAATTCTGCGTATATTTTTTTACATGATACTAGAAAAATCTCTATGCAACCTTTAATTAAATCCTGCCTCAAAAATATCAAACGATAATTATCCATCCAGTCACCACGTACGTCCAAACTTTTCAACAAACCATCACGCGACCTCTACCTTAAAAATAATTCTTCTTTTCCAACCAGAAATTTGACCAAAAAAAATGCCTTTATGAAACGAGTTACCGTTCCCTCATGACATCCCAAATCCGAAACTTTGAATAATCCCGAATATTCGATGGAATTGACACTAACATTCTATGTACAAAAAACGACAGTACGTTAACTCTACTCTTCACTTCTCTACTTTTGAGATTATTTTTTCGTACTTCACCTTGAATGTGACTGCTATAAAAAAAAATACTATTTTGGAATAAATTTACTCAAACAAACAAAAACTCTTCTGCAGTTTTAAAAAACCAAATTTAGCTTAAAATATGGTCTTGAGCAGAGAAGTGAAGAGCAGAGTTAACATACTGCCCAAAAAACTTCAATGCCATTCCAAGCTCGTATTTTAGCTCGAACTACCTTAAACGTGGCAAACGCGAAAACACACACGACGTTCGACCGAGTGCAAACAAATGCTTCAATGTATAAAAATAACAATAATGAAAATAATAATATTACAATAATACAATAATAATAATAATAATGACAATATAATTATCATAATGTACTAAATCGTCGAGAGACGTGTTTTATTATGTGCCAAAGTTCATTGGCATGAGAAGCGTAAATTTGGCTTGGTCGCCGACGGAGGATTCCTCGGAGACGCAGGCGCTGATGCTGTCGAGAAGATTTTGTATGGCGTTCTGATTACCCGGGTGTTTTCGTTTAGTGTGCTCGCGACGATGCTTGAGCTCCTTGAAGGTTTTGCCGCACTGCTCGCACACGTAGGGCCTTGCGGCTTCGTGGGATCGTACGTGGCCCTCGAAGTGGCTCTTGCGAACGAATTTTTTTCCGCACCGGGTGCAACCGAATTGGAAGCGGCCCTCGTGAGCGGCCACGTGGGAGCTGAGGGTCCACTTCGTCTTGAAAGTCTTGGAACAGTAATCACAGCGAATTTTGTTCGTCCCCGCGACCGTGTTCGGCGACGAAGAGCTCGATGACGATGTTACCGAGGAGCAGCTCGACGTTCCCGGTGCTGCGCTCGCCGTCGAGGAGGACGCCGCTCGAGCGAAACGCGGATTCTTGTTCAGCAGCAGCATCTCCTCCAGCATGAACTCGTCGTCGTTTCCACCGCCGCTCTCGCAGATACCATCCTGAAAAAGATTATTGCATCGTTATTTTATCGTTTAATTTAATTAATGTTAAAATTAATTGGATCACTTTGTCGTGGGTCGCTGGAGACCCGATCGATTTTTCTTTTTTTCTCGTTTCTCAGAATTCAAGAAGGAAAAAAATACCTACTAGGGGTGTGCGAATATCGTTCGATTCGAAATTTTCCGATTACTTCTTTACGTCTAATGAACAAATATCACGAATAAAAAACTTTCTCTACGCGATCGGAGACTAGTTAACAAATTTTTTTCACGATTTAGTAAGAAATGGGCTAAAGGGTCGTTTTTCAGCTTTAGGGGTGTGTTCCAGGTGGCTGATCATGACACCAATTTATTTTAGGATATTTGTATATTCAAATGACAGATGTCATGAATTCAAAAGTTTCCCTCAAAGTAGGGGACCAGTACAGAATTTTTTCAAGTTCTCACCCTTGAGAAGGGCTGCCGTTCCGGCTCATGAAAATTTTTTAAATCGATGATTTATTGATTTTTATCCCTTTTTTAACAAAAATAAACGATAAAATAAATTCCCAAAACAAATTTTTTTTTTATTTTCTTCTCATTACACCGATGGAAACTTCATCACTCATATCTGATGTTATCATTAAATAATTCAATGAAAAGTTCGATGAACATATATTTTTTATGGTAAATAATTAAACCTCACATGCTAATGAATACGTGAAATGATTTAGATTGTTTGAATGTTAACTCTACATATAATTTTTTTCGATAAAAGAGCTTCACATAAGATTCTGGCTTATGTCGTACTTTGTCGGGATAATTTTCGCTTATTTTATCGATAATGCTACTTGAAATTTAGCCATCGTAAAACTGGATTAATACTCTATATCGTTAAAAAAAAAATTCACTAGGAAAAATTTATTTTCGTACTTTCGTTAATACCTCCTAAATAAAAATTTTTGTAAATTTTCTTTGACGTCCTATGCACATTAGGGTGGTCCAAAAAATAGCTATTTTTTCGCGAACAAACGTTTAGTATCTTTGGAATAATAAAAAAATGCCACAGTACATTTCAGCTTTTTAAAAGATACTAAGGATGTATGGGACAGAGAATTCAAGCAAAAAGTAAATTCTTTATGTTAAATTTATAAAATCCAAACTCTGGTTTTTGTTAAAAAGTTGCCAATTGTTTGAGTCTTAGTTTGATTATCTATTAGCAACTTGAGCATATTTTAACAATAATTTAAACATTTTTTATTGTTTAAACGATTAAAGAAAAAAAATGTTTAGTAAAACATTTTGAAATTACTGTCTATAAAAAATGAACACTACAACGAAAATATTTTAAAAAATTCATAAGAATCTCATATTTTTAAATTTGTAATCAGTGCAAATTTACGAATTATCATTAAAAAGCAATGTTAAATTATAGCAACTTTGAAGTTTGATATCTTTTAAACCATTCAGTAAAACGATTTCAAATTTGGCACAACACTTTTTCATATACTGAAGAGCAAAATATGAAAAATTAATCAAATTCTCATATTTTAAAAAATATTGCTCATAAATCCTTAAATGTGTGTCTGTGAAGAAAAAAATTAATTATTTTTTTGGACCACCCTTAATGAACATGTATGTTAATTTTGAGAAGGTATCACCATGCGAAAGTCGAAATATTTATTGGTAAAAATCACATTTTTTTATACCCTCCCATAAGAGTGCGTATTAAATATTACGATCTTCAACAATAAATATCTCAACTTCTACTTGGTGAAACTTTTTAAAATGTTGCACATATTTTTATATAACATCAAAGAAGCTTTGTTCAGTTTTTTTTTCTTAAATCTGAACTATATTTTTTTTAATTTTGTTAATTACATTGCAAGCACATGTCATTTTGAATGACTTTGTATTTCGAGTATGATGTACTCTAGCTAACTTGCAATTACTTTTCTTTACGAACTTAAGATCGCGAACTATTTTGTACGTGAGAAAAACTGAGACAAAAATTTATGGTTTTACTGTCACGACGGAATCATCTTAACGTACTTCATTGCAATTAAATTTAAAAAAATCTTTTAGTTTTTTTTCTGTACCATATGGTTTAACAAATTGTGATTACAAATTACAAATTACAACATACTAAAAATTCAAGGTGTTCCAAGGTAACTTGTACTTGCTACAAAAATTTTTCTTTTAAAATATTTAACATTTTCTTTTTTTAATTTTCTTATTTTTTTTTTAAATTAAAGGAAGCTTCTTCAAATTACTATAAAAAACTGTACTAAATTTCAAGAAGTTCCACTTTCTAGAAGTCAAAATATTTAGAGTTGAAGATCGCAATATTGAACACGTGCTCTTATGGGGGAGTGGAAAAAATGGTGATTTTCGATAATAAATATCTCGAATTGTATGTAAAGAAACCTCTTAAAATTTAATACATATATGCACATGACATAAAAGATGGTTTATGTAAAATTTTAACAACGTCCTAAAAAAATCGTTTCGTGGCTGAACTACCTTAAGTCCCTCCGAATTGTCCAACTTCATCGCTCGGTCCCCCAACTTCTCCACTCCAGCTTCGCTCGAAACCTGCTGCTGTGCCTGCAGCATGCTCGTCGAGTGTTCCTTCATGTGATTCTGCAGTTTTTCCTCGTTTTCAAACTCACTGTAGCACAGCAGACACGTGTTGTCGGATGACTGAAAAATTTTACGTCGTTTAAATTTAATCAATCAAAAAAAATGAGTTTTTATTCGTTTAATTGAAATGTTATTTATTATTGGTGATTCTTTTAATTGATTTTTATTTAATGAATAAATTTAAATCAATGAAATAATGAGTTAAATGAATAAATAAATTTAAATCATTGCAATAATGAGTTAAACAAATAAATTAATTGATTTTAATTTAATGAGTATATTAAAATCAAATTAAAAACTTTTAAAAACATTTAGAAAATTCTATTATTGTTATGGATTCGAAAATTAATCCTTTGTGACAGACATCCTTAAATTTTCTCATCGAAAATGAAATCTCAAATATAATTTCTGATTTCTATACATTTATAAATTTTCTTCAATACCATACAAAATTTAAAGGTATCTTTTTTTTAAGGTGAAAAAAAAGATGACAGGATATTCGATGAGAATCCTCGAAAAATATCCAACGACAAAAAATCCCCAATATAACATGAAGATAAATAAAAATAGTATGCAATATATAATACATATGGGGTCCAAGGGACCATTGGACACGCAAAAACCCTCAAAAAACCGCACCAGTACTTCGTCGTAGTTTTTACGTAAGACGGTAGAATCGTTAAGGTAGGAGTCGCGTGAAAATCGTTTGAGACAGAATTTCTTAAAAAATTGCACAAATCTTCTCTGAAGTCATCTTGAAGTGTATGCCAAATTTTATAAAACTTTACCATCTAGTAATCGAGGTATTGTTGAAAGTCGTCACATTTTTTGATCTCTTATAAGAGCCCATGTTAAAACTGACAATTAAAAAAAATAAATACGTCGATAACCACATGGTGAAGTCTCTTTAAATTTAGAACTACCAAAAAAGGCATTACCATGTAGTTATTTAGATATCAAATTTAAAAAATTGCTACTTTTAACATGGGCTCTTATGGAAGATTCGAAAAAGCAACGACTTTCAATGTATAATATCTCAATTTCTAGATGGTGAAGCTTTGTAAAATAAATTTGACACATGTTTTCATATGACATTAAAGAAGACCTGCGCAAATTATTAAGAAAATCTGTCTCAACACGGTAGAAAGTTTGGAGGGACTTTGCCCCCCTAAAAGAAAAGATCATAATGATACTACACAATAGATATATTGATGTATATTTTGTCTTGAGGATATTTTGTCTTGAGGATATTTTGTCTTGAGGATATTTTATCTTGAGGATATTTTGTCTTCGGATATTTCGTTATGGGCCCGAAAGAAAGGGCTTCAGATGTACCTTGACGTGAGTAACGAGATGTTCCTTCAATTTGTGCTCATTGGTATACTTTTTCTTGCACATGTTGCAAGGGTAACAGTGATTACGAGACGAGGAGTTGTCACCAAGAGCAGGGGCGACGACGGAGGACGAGGTATTCGTCAGTACATGTGGAACGGAGTTTTCCTCCTGTTTCGCGTGAATTCGTTCGTGTCTCTGGAGAACGGCCTCGTTGAGAAAACTCTCGCCGCACTGGTTGCACGTGCGAATGTCGCCCCGGCTCGTCTCGATGAGGCGTTCCTTCCTCGTCTCGTGACGCGCGATGTGTCGCTTGAGATCGTGAGCTCGCGAAAAAGCCCTCCCGTATCGCGAGCAAGTGGGAAACGGACAGCCCTTGGTCTTGTCCGCTCGAACGTTCATCCCCGAGCACGTTAACGTCGGACTCGCTTTTTCCTTCGATTTAGCAGACTCAATCGAAGGCGCTGTCACCGGAATGACAGATTCTTGCTGTTCCGCTTGGGAGACCGTTGCCCTTGCTCGGTCCAACTTCAACTCCCTCTCGTCTATTATCGTACTGGTCATCTCCTCGATCCTTGTCTCCACCGTGTCCTTCCCAGAGACTGTGCGCTCCGTTATTATCCGGCTGGGCAGGCCCGAGACTTGTCCCGATGGCAACAAAGGTATCACTATGGATATCGTCTCATTAGTTGTCGGATTTATTATCGGTCCAACCCTTATCACCGGCCCTGCTGCCATGCCGTCTCCCGCCAGCCTTTTGCTGTCTTGCTTCACCGACATCATCGTTGGTTTCTCAGTCCTTGACGATGAAAATATTCTGAAAACAATTTCAGTCGCATTAATCTCACGTTGTCCTCGAGTTATCTTTTAATTTATTGTCCACATTGCGTAAAGCTTCAACTAAAATATTTTTCTTGCATTATCTTTTAATCTACTCTCCGCAGTGTATAAAAATTTAATTAACATATTTTTAGGACAATTCGATTAATATTATTGTCACATTCTCCTCATACTATCTTCTTATTTACTCCTCGCAGTTGATAACGGTTTGACTAAAATATTCAAAAAACAAATTGTTCTTACATTCTCCTCGCACTATCTTCTAATTTATTCTTCGCAATTCATAACGTTTTGACTAAAATATTCCAAAAACAATCCAATTCGCAGTACTCTCGAATTCTCCCCGCACTATCATCTAATTTACTCTCCGAATTCCAAAAAGATTGAACTAAAAAGAAATTTACTCATCGGTTCGCAGTATTCTCACAATCTCCTTGCGCAATCTCCTAATTTACTCTCCGATATCCAAAAAAATCAAACGAAAAAAGAATGTACTCGTCACTTTGCCAATAATTCCAAAAAAAAAAAACATTGATCCCGATAAAACCAAAATTCAATCAATTTTTTCAAAAACATAAATAAAAGGAGCTTCTCTCTCACGACAAATTCACGAATGTTTTAACGCATCGAAAACCCGTAACTACATTTTCGTCGTCGTAAAACCAGGAGAAAGGCTTTTATCGAGTTTCGAGCTGCAAAAACTCGTTCGATCGAAAAACGTTCGAAAAAAAGAACGTTAAACCGACGGGTGCGTGCGGAGAGAAACAAAAAAAAATACGAAGAGGAATCGAAATAGGGGACTTCCGAGTCGTACATACGCGAGACACTCGATCCCTGTGTCGAGTAAAATATTTTATCCGCGTACGCGTATAAATATATTCACACGGTTCGTGTCCATGCAAATATATATATATATATATACATAAAAATCGGTCGTGACGGCGCCGAGCGAGAAGAACGAACTATATATAGAAATTGAAGCGAGCAATGTTTTTACATGGCATAAACTCACGGCGTGTCTATCGTCCGAGCGGATTAAAAGGCTGCGTGTTTCTCGTTCTTTTTTCCTCCCGGCGTGAGTTTTATTCCGCGCGACGACGGGCGCGTTCCACTTATCGACCGTAACGCCCGCAACGCATCCAAAGCGAATGCAACGAGGATGGGAGAAGATGCTCCGCGGGCGACAAGTGGAACTCGTCGGAAGATTCACTCCGGTCAGACAAATCCGGGACTGGCGTAGACCGTGCGAGTCCACGGCGCGGGGCTCGCGCGTATATTCATCGATACTCGCGGACGCGTGTGTGTGCGTCCGTATATATATTTATATGTATATATTTTATATATACATATATATATAACGGACCGTTCGGTCTATCGGTGAAAATACATACTTCGGTCCCGCATTTCGAGAGCACTCTCGCGATATCTTTCGCACTTTTTTTTTTTTAAATTTTTTTTTCGATTCGCAAAAACGACGCGAGACGCCGTCTCGGCCGCTCTTATTTTGTCCTCTCTCGCGTCGCGTCTGCGTTTATTTGCCCGTAATCCGCGGAATGACTCTTTCTTTCTTTCTTTTTTTTCTTTTTTTTTCATCAATTGGCACGGGCGACGAGGGAGCGACGCGCGAGCGTAGGCGCGGCCCTTCCGAACGGCGTTGCCGCAAAACTGGGACAATTTACACGCGAATCTCGGAAGGATTGCGCGGTTATTTTTTGCGTATATACGAGCGTGTGCGGCCGCGGTGCGCTCGCGAGAAACGTCGCTCTCTTGCTTCGATGCCCGAGGCTGCGACACGCATGCACCCCTCGCTTTCCTCGGCGCACGACGAAAGTACCCCTTACGACCGCTGGCGCCGTCCGGCGCGAACACGGACGCTCGCCCGTCTCTTTCTCGTTCCGGTGGGCGGGGGGAGAGGCGTTCCACTTGGCGACCGCAACGCCCACAAAGAGACAAAAAGGGCGCGTTCCACTTGACGACCGCAACGCCCACGACAAGCCAAAACGGGCGCGTTCGACTTGCGTCCACGGCGCTCGTGACGCCGGTAATGGAACGGGCGTACGCCATCCAATGGAAATCGTCGAAAGAACGTACTCGACCACGACCGTGAGATCCGCGGACGCAAGTGGAACGCGCCCAAAGGTCACGGGCTTTGCGGGCGACAAGTGGAACTCGTTTTATATTCTCTCTCGTCCTGTCTCGACGCTCGCGGTCAGAGGGTCGCATCTACACCCACGCATCGCAATATGAAAGAATAAAAGTAGGGGTATATGGATAGAAAATCATATTTTTCGACGAATTACTTTATTTTGATCGTTAATTTATCGTTTTTTTTTTTCATTTCGAAAATTCAAACAGCGTGTGGTCTCTCTGACGCCGCTCTTGAACGAATCGAGAAAAAATAATCGATTTTTGTTGTTAAGATTAATCATTTGAGTGATGTTTCTTGTTTGATGAAAAAATGGAGAATTTTTTTGAAGGTTTGAACGATTTTTAGGGTTCTTTTAACGATTTAGTGGGAGTTGGAAAGAATTTTTGTGATTTGCGAAACGGTTGAAAACTTTTGCACCCGGGCGCCACTCGGCTTTTCCCACACCTGCGCCGAATCTTTCCGTGCCATGTGTGCGCGACGTGAAAATATAGAGTGCGTTCCACTTATCGCCCAAAACGTCCACAAAGACCGAAAACTCATGTGATACGGATAGGTCAAGGGCTTTGTGGGCGACAAGTGGAACTCGTCTGTATATACGTTGGAGCGCGCGCAGGAGCGTACTTTGCGTTTTTATTGCCTGAGTTGCTCGACTTTTCAATCGATACTCACGCCGGACGCGACTTTTTTTAAACCGCTCGCTATCGGAGATAACCATTGCGCTCGAATCAGGTTCCATCAGGATCACTAATAACAAGGAAATGACAAAATATTTTAAGGATGTATGCCCATAATTGGACATATTTAAACTTTAAGCGAATCAAAAATCGATAATAGACTGAAATACGCTGAATCGATTGGAAAAAGAAAAAAGTATGGTTTCCGATCGTTTAAAAAAGATAATAAAGAATGAAACTATGGAGAATTTCTCCAACCTCCATTGATGAAACTGTCATTTACGGATGTGTACCCATTATTTTTATTGTCATTATTTTTGTCGAGATTGAAATCTATAGCGATATAAGTTATTCCGCATCGATTGAAACAAAAAAAAACAACTTTACAGTTGATTTAAAGTAAATACATAATTAGAATTCAAGATTACATCAAACCCTGTGTTACTTTAACCGGAAGTCGATCAAATTGTAAGAAAAAGCGAAAAATTGGTGTGTTCTATATAAGGTAGCTAAAAATAAAAAGTGTTTTCTATATCTATATATTATCCTCGATCTTTCTACGAAATAAAAATCCATCGTTGCCGATGTTTCTACGGAAATATTCTTGATTGAATTTTCTCATGTTCAGGGCATTTTTAATTCCGTTGTTGTAATTGGTTGACTGCACAAATTGGTTGGCTGCGTCCTTTTTTCGTCAACGGCCTCATCATTGTTGTTGTCAGTTGTTCAAACTTTAAATGAAAGTATTATAAAAAAAACCAAAAAAATAAATTATTTAGGTTATTAACTAATGGTATTGTTTATTTACACCATTCATTAAGGAGGTTGGCTACATAAAACGAAATGATGAAAATTCGTTCAAATTTGGAGAGAATATTCTTCCATATGAAATACGTTAATACAATTTTTTTAGAATTTTCGTCTACGTATTTTTCGAACAATTGAACCATAAAATAGCCATTTTTAGACAATATAGATATACATTCCGTGCGTATAAGGACGGAACTTTACTACTCGATTACTCGAAAACAATGTAGACGATTTTTTTTTCTGAATTTATATAAATTTCTTTAGTGACAAAGAACGTTAT
>JAPYYW010004869.1:0-10391 GCA_030522545.1 Cremastinae sp. A BG-2022a
TCGAAAATTTTTGGTAACTCCCATAAGCCTAATGTTAAAAGATGCGATTTTCGAAGATAAATATCTCAATTTCCAGACGGTGAAGCATCCTCAAATTTTGCACACCTTCTAATACAACACCAAAGAACGTTAATACCAATTTTCAAAGAATTATCTTGGAAAAAATTTAGTTGATAAATTTGCCTTTACGATACCAACGAATTACCAACGAATATACTTACATTGCGCAGAAAAATAACTTATTTTACATGGAGTATAATAAAAATCATCGAAGTTTCTAATGCAAAATACACAAACGTTAAAATCAGTGAATTTCATGACCCCTCGAAATGACAGCTCGAAGATTTCAAATTGCTTATTACTTTCTTTCTCTATTTCTTTATTTCACTATATAAATCGGTTCATCTGATGAAATTTTTGTACGTATAAACAAAATGTTTGTTAATCGATACAAATCTCGACCGATTAGAAAAAAAAGGAAAATCATTTATATTTATCAATGTCAGATAAAAATATAATTTCGAAAAGCCATGAAAACCTATCCACTATTTTTATTCTGTTGTATTCTTTATAATTTTATTTTTTTAGGTTTTAGTCGAGAGATTCGGATTGGCAGCCAGATTTGGATTCACGCACTTAGCAGCGACCAACATCGCTGTCTGGGCACGCCTCGTTATTTGGGATTCGGCTCTGGAGTGGACTTACTTCGTGCATTTGGCCCAGAGAGGTCCCGAAACTTCCTCGTCGCCACTGAACCTGCGCGGATTTCCTGGATCCCTGACGAGAAGGACGCGAGATCTTCTGGGTTAGTCTTTCTCTTACCTGGAACATTTTAAGCGATATGGAATAAAATTATTGAAATAAAAATAAAAAAAGCAAAATTTTCATATATCTTCATTGACTTTTTAGGCCGAGCTGCCTCGGGGGAAGTCGTTCTCCACCCTTACCAACCAATATCGCCTGAACAAATATCCCAAGTGGTCACTCTGCAAGAATGTCTCAACACGAATACTCTCGGTCAACTGTGGACCTCGAGCATGCCATTTTTGTATCCATTTATCGTTCAGTTCAGGTTAATCATCAAAAGAAACGAGTCAAATGTTCACTTAAGACCTCGTATGTATTTTTTGATAAATCCAACGAATATTTTTAAAAATATTTTCCAGTTTGATAGCTGCAGCGGTGACATTCGTAATGGGCCAAAACGTAGGTCGAAATCGTTATTGCCACAAGCAAAAGTTTCACTCGGGCAAGGACTTGACGAGCAACACGAGGGTCGGCTGCGACGGCTCGAGCAAGGGACTGTTCCTGGGAATTCTCTGCATGACAGCGGGGATAGTGGTGATCCTGATATTCCTGGTCGTGAGGGAGGACGAGAATTTTTCACCGGCGACACTGTCTTGGCTCACTTGCGGCACACTGATAGGAATTCTTGCTCTGAGCGGTGTCATGACAGCGAGCGGTCTCGTCCAGGTTCGCCAGATGTCGATCGTTTCCCGTGCACCGGCGACGCTCGACGCTCTCCTCTCGAACGTCGCACTCTTCGGCGTCCAGCTGTACGCGATCTTCACCGCCGTCGTGTGCGCGTGCTCTCTCGCCAGCGAGAGCGACGTCGACGAAGGCTCGAGAGATCCTCAGAGTCGTGGCAGGCACGCGATGCTCCTGGCCGCCTCGATACTCCAGCTCGCTCAGTGCTTCGCCCAGAGCACCCTCATTGCCGAGACTTCGAAGAGATCATGCATAACCCGCTTCCAGATGATGGCCAAGCCTGCTCGTCAAGTAATCACGTTTCTGCTGTTCAGCAACGCTGTTCTCTGGGCATTCGATACCGTCGTCACGCAGAACTGGGTCTCCCAGGAACTGCAGCTTAGATTCTTCGGCGTACTCACGTGGGGCGTCATCTCGAGGATATGCCTACCATTGGTGGTTTTTTACAGATTTCACAGCTGCGTCCTGCTACTCGAAGCCTGGAACAAGTGTTACAGAACACCAAGGGGTGAGCATCCTCTCAACTGACGACGGTTATCGCCGGGACGATATTCAATCAGGTTTGCATTATCGAGATGATTAATTGCCCAACAGGCGCGTCGAATAATTTCATCCAACAGACCTTGGGGATCCTTGAGACTCCAATTCTTAAGATAATACTCTTAACATTCAAATAAAACAGTCAAGATAAAAAAAAATCCTTTTTTACCGCTTCTTCGACTATCCTATTCTTTTTCTAAAGTCTAAGAAATTTTGAAAAGACGACCGACATTATAAATAAATTATAAAATCAATAGCATAAGTTGTTTCATATCAAGAATAAAATCTGCATATAATTTTTAATTAATCATTCAACTCTATAGTACTTTTTATGGCTATTATACAATTTACATATTTGTGATTTTTTTCATTATTTTATAGATTACAGCCACATAGTCGAACCTGTCGCAAGAGGAAAGTCATATTAGATCTTGGCAACGATACGGAGAGTTCGATGGATCAGAGATTCCCCGCTGAATCGAGCAACGAGGATTCTCGTATCAACGATTCCGTACATTACCTTTATCCATACTTGGACAGCGCGAGTTGGCTGTATCTTGACACAAATCCATTAATGCGTATCGCCAATTCTGTCCTGCATCCAGAGATATTGGAGTACGCAATACCGCCACCCAAAAGAAAAGCTCAACGCCATCATCGTTCTCATTATTTTAATACTTTGCACGATATTAATAATCGCCATTGTCATCATCACCATCACCACCATCATCGTAATCGTCGCGATTGTTTCCGTCACGATCACGCTTATCACGGTCATAAGCTTCACCGACGACGTCATCGTCGTGTCGCCAGCGACCCCGGTGGTTTTGGTAATTCGAATGGTCAAAATATGAATATTCGACATCGTCGCGTTATCAGTCTCGGTGGCGACGAACACGTTCCCGGCTGCTGCATTCCTGAACCGACCATCACCGAAGCAAGCGAGGATGAGAGTCCAAACGACGATAACAAAACGAAAACTTTGACCTTCAGAAAAGTGCCATGGCACCCCAATCTGCACATGCTCAAGACTAGACAGAACTGAGATTATAATTAAATTTATATTATTTACAGTTTTCTGACATTTTTCATGTTTTTACGATTTAAATGATGACGATTATAAACCCTTGTGTATCATTTTACAAAATAAGAAATCAAAAGAGTAATTGTGTAAAGATTTTGTAGAATTTTGAAGAAAAACAATATATAATATATATTTAGCAATTTTTCGTCCGGCACAATTTCGATTGAGCGTTTATAACGGAAGATACTCTTTATACGTTGTGTAAAATAATTTATGAATTGTTAAAATCTTGCGCTTTCAGAGCGTCGTAAAGTAACTCTGTAAATAATTTATTCCGAAAACTTTATTGAGAAAGTATAAACTGAAATCTCGATAAAGTCGAAGGAAATGTACTAAGAAGATTAATATAAATATATTTACAAGTACATGGATGTTCTTTTACTTTTTCTTCATCAACAAAATAGTCTGTGAGTTTATCAAAAACTGACAGAAAATGGACCCATTTGATTCTTATGAAATTAACATGTTAGACTCATTTATTGTAAGGCATTAATATTCAATGAAACATGATACAGTTTTTTTAAATTTTTTATTTTTCCACCTTGATGTTCTGTTCGTACTTATTTTTTCTAGCAATCAGCACCCAATTATCAGAGATAATAGAACCACCGCAGAATGGGATGAAAGAATTAACTCTTTCAGGATCTGTCGTGACCAAGCAAACTATCCACGGAACTGTACTAATGTCCACGTACTCTCCAGCAACTATCTTTTCAGAATAATGAATTTTCTTGGATGTATTTCTTGGATGTTGGATAAAATCGTCAGCACTTGTATTTTGTGAGTGCATTTTTTCTGAGGCATTCCAGGTTCTTTGATTGTTCATTGTTCTACGTTCACTGCTTTTATTGTTCACCGAGTCCATGAAATCGGTAGTATTGTCAATTTTCTGATTGTTCGTCGTTCTATGTTCGTAGTTAATATTGTACGCCACTTCCAGTGTTATATCTTTAGAAATATTGTAGATTCTTTCATTGTTTATCGTGCTATCTTCATGATTTTTATTATGCAATGATGAAAAATGCTTCATAATGTCTCCATTAATTTTCTTATACTTTTTGAGTAATGAAAATAGATTGCTGTCACCTGGAAAAAATAGAGTATTTATATAGAATTTCGTAAAATACATACTCGAAATCAGTTACAAAATGGTTAATTTCAATTATAGTTTTCAATATGCGCATTGGATAAGTATGTGGAATGTTATACGTAAATATGTTGAAAAAAATATTATGTCAAATTTAAAATGGTTCTACAGAATGAGACAAGAGTTATCAAAATCTGTTGAGATTTGCTATTGTTTCTGATTGAAACTACATTTGCATTTTATGTACTTTTATATCCTAATAAAGGAAAGAAATGATAATAGAGAAAAGTGATTTAAAATATAATTTACTCACCAAGTATGATTACGCAGGTTATCGTTAATATCAATATTTTGAACATTTTTTAAACTTTCGTGTTCCCAAATGATTTTCTAATTAATTTTTTTCTAATTAATATGGATGAACTACTTAGTTGGTTTTTAATTCAATGAAGAGCAATTGTCATTTTATATAAATCGCTGACTTATGGTCAGCTACTTATATAGAAGTCGTGTTTGTCAAAGTTTTTTTGTTTGTAAAATTTGTCACGTTTCTGATGTGTTGTGAGTTATCCACAAGAAATTTTTTCTTCCGTTCTTTATTTATTCACTTTTTATATTTTCGTCGTAGCGTATCAAAACTGCTTGTCTTTGTAAGAAACAACAGGTGAAAGAAAAAAGAAAGAAAAAAGCAGACGATACTAAAACGTGTCATCGGGTTAACAGCGTGCAACGTGCCATCTTCGCTTTTGACAAACATTAAAAAGATTATACGGATACGTGCGTGCTGAATTTGACTTTCAGTTATCATTTCGGTATTTTGCCATTTGCGAAGTTGATTTCTCAAATAAAAAAAAATTCATTGTGAGTACAATAAAGAAATAAAAAATTCGTATCCACTTAGCCCGATTTATGTCTTCATTTTTTTAATTTTTCAAGGGAAGATTGAATATTAATTTGTCACGTAGAAGTATAACAAATCATTATTAAGAGTAGAACCAAAGGGAAAACGTGAAAGAAAATTTATCTTGGAAGCCCTTGAATGGAGAAACTTAAAAAAATACTTGGATCAATTGGTGAGTATTGAAGAAGCTGCTAATAAAAAAGATAACAATCAAATATTTTTTACTGTTAAATGATTCTTATTTGACATACTAAAATATTTTTGACAATACACACTTTATGTTTCTCGTTCAACCATTTTTCTCGAAAGTACAGCTTTACTGACACAAAAATTATTTATTTCATAGAATATATCACAATTCTTCATCTGCAAATCTAGTTGTGATATAACGCTTCGGCATTAAAAAAAAACTGGACTGTCACTGAACTTTCGATAAAATCTTCATTTAATTGTAAAACATAGTGGAAATATAGATCGAGATAAATCATTCACCTTCGTTGATTCAGATTCGATTAATATAAAATGAAAAATATCAGACAAGATAAAAATAGAAACGAATGGTGATGGAACAGAACAATTTGATTCAGTCAAGTTCAACGTCATCGGCGGCTGACTTAGGCGGTTTGGCTTTCTCATTCTTCGGCTCACTGTTGTTCGAGTTCATCGCTGAATTGAGAAACTCCATCACCTTCGGGTTGCTTAGATAGTTTTTTATGTTTTGAGGATTTGACGTTACATCCATGAACGCATTCATAAGCTCTGGATTATTCTAAAAACAAAGAAATACAATTGAATAATAATTGAATAAAAAGTACAAAGAATAAACTGAATAAAAAAAAAATAAAAATTATTTCATTTACCATGATACCAGGCATCATTTCCAATAAAGTTTTTTTATCGAATCCTCCGAATGGATTACCACCAGCAGCTTCAGATTCTGATGTATTTTTCGTTTCCTCAGTTTCTTTCGCTTTTTCCGAAGTTTCGGTCGTTTCTCCCTCTGGTTTCGTCGCACCACCACCTTTTCCCAGCGAATTCATGAATTCCATGACTTTCGGATTTGTCATATGTTTTTTTATGTTCTGAGGATTCTTTCCCAAATCCGTTATCACGTCTACAAGATCCGGATTATTCTGCAAACAGAATAATTAATTAATAAAAAAACCTTTGAACTCAATGTCTTTTTTGTTATTAAAAAAAAAGAGAGATAAAACGTTGTATAACCTTCATAGCTGAGAAAATGCTCGCCATCGTTGGTTCATTGAAATTAAAATTTTTGAACAGATTTTCGGCTGAAGCTTCTGACTCATTTTTCGCGCTCTCCTGGCTTCTCGCCTTCGATCCCGCTGACTTTTTCGCAGCCCTCTCAAATAATTTCCGTTCCCTCTTTTTCTTGTGTTCCTCAATTTTGCGAGCCTGCAAATCACGAAGGGATATTCACGAAAAATTGATAAATTTTATTCGTAAATATACATTTTTTAAAATAATATAATTAATGAAGAGAGGACATTTTAACGTGATTTTTCGTTCATATGTTTACATAATATTTGTTTTTCTGTCCATACCGGTACGGATATTCACGAAAAATTGATAAATTTTATTCGTAAATATACATTTTTTAAAATAATATAATTAATGAAGAGTGGAAATTTTAACGTGATTTTTCGTTCATATGTTTACATAATATTTGTTTTTCTGTCCATACGGTACGCAAGAAATGTATTTCTCGCGTCGCGTATATATTTTGGGACGTGTGTATGCCGGTTATACCGAAGAAAACGTGCATCTTGTGATATATTTAACAAAACGTTTCAAGAAAATTTGTGCTGCCCTGTACAGGTTTCCTAAAAAATGAACAGCAATATTTCTATGTTGTGATAAATAAGAGAGAAAAAGAGAAAAAGGATGTTTTTCCAAAAAATAAACGAAATATTTTAATAAATTACTAATTGTATTTTATACTTTATATTATATTTTAAGAAAAATCACTGTTTTTAAGGAAAACAGTTCACCATATTTTTTAAACAATATTCAACGAGGTCTTATCACTAAATATGTACTCGAAAAAGAGTTGACAAATTTTTTCTTACATTTAAAATTTTGTATACTCGGAGAAAAAAAATTCTCGATTATCGAATATTTACTCAAAAGTTTTCTGATGATGTTTGAAACGATCCCGCATAAATTGGCATGAAATACCGGAAATGTTGATATTATGAACATAGAAAGAAATAATCATTTTTAATTTTTGAGCAATTTTCGATGAACGATGTTGCATGTTAAATTTGAATTGAAGCATAAGTATAATTCATATTTCGTTGAATTTTTTTTTTTTACGACGATAATGATTGAACATTTATTTTCATTCAATATTTTGAGAAGTGACGTGTCGATTTCGGATTTATTTTCGACGAGACCCTGACAGTGCGCGGAGTATTTGGTACCCCAGGCCGCTGAGGTTCAGAGAGCGCGACCCGTTGAGACCCCTGACGGTAAGTCGATTAAGTGCAGGTACAAATAATCGAGATGTATTGGTCAGAGGTCGGCCGCGAGGGATAAACGAAAAAAAGGCGAGAAACGGAATGAGAGATTGGGATGGGAGAGGGTAAGTTTCGGCAGGAGAGGGAAGGGATTTTTCGCACGGGGGCAAGCCAACCTTATACGGCGGCGGCCCGGACACGTCTAAATATAAAGGCGCTCGGTGTGTCGCGAGAGAAACGCTCGCGCACTTTGCGCCCCGAGCGCGAGCGAGCGTGGTCTCGTCGTCCGCGCTCTTAAGGAGGTTGGCCACAAATGGCGAAAATAAATGACGTTTTACATGTTGAAAGTATGGGGAAAGGAAATTTTTTAAGAACATGATAAAAATTAGAGAGAATGTTCTTTGTCACTGAAGAAATTTCGATAAATTCAGAAAAAAATATCGTCTACATTATTTTCGAGTAATCGAGTGGTAAAGTTACGTCCTTATATACGGAATGTATATCTATATTGTATAAAAATGGCTATTTCATGGTTCAATTGTTCGAAAAATACGTAGACGAAAATTCTAAAAACGAAAATTGTGTTCACGTATTTAATATAGAAGAATATTCTCACCAAATTTGAACGAATTTTTATCATTTCGTTATATGTAGCCAACCTCCTTAACGTGTATTTTTCCTAGCCCGAGATGAATGTCACAAAAATTCCCTAATTTCTTAATAATGATAAAAAGCAAAATTTATAAACGTTAAAAAAATTACTTGTCGAATTAAAAAAAAGAATTAATATATACGATTTTTAAAAAAACGTCAATAGATAAAACATTTGTTCTGTACTTAGATTAATAATTTGCATTTTTTATATCATTGTATCGTTGATGGAAATCACGTTTTAGATATATCGAAGTATCAAAGAATTTTTTCGAGGGTTACCGAATAGTAGAAAGGAATATTTAAATTAAGGGTGAATTTAAATTAAGAGACTTTAATCAAGATTAAAATTTATTGCAATTATAGATTTATCCTGACCTGAATTTAAAAAGATGCTATTTTGGAGAATATTTTCGTACGTTTTTAATCATATACATTTTTTTATATAGATAATAATATCAAAACGTTTCTCTATTTTTTTTTCATTTAAACAGTACAAAATTATTTATTTATTTTAATTATTGCAAAAATAAAATGTAATCTGTACATTTACGTACAGAAAAAGTCTTCAGAACTTGAAAGTAATTTGATTCGTTTTTTATTTCTTTCGATATTTTCTCATGGAGCAAAACAAATGGTTTCATTCATTTTTCGCTCCCCCCATTCCGATCGAAAGACGACCGAGAAACATAGAGACAATCTTTTTCGTCCCTTTTTCCAACACGCGCGTTACGCGACTCTATTTTTTCATTATGTATTTTTGAACGCTTTCTTCATTCTTCTTTATTTATTTGGAACTGTCTGTGATAATTTGAGAGGAAAAGAGAAGGAAAAATATTTTGACTTTACGTTAATACAGTATTTTCAATTTTAATACAATACTTTTTAAAATAATTTTCATTTATTTAATTATCAATTAATTTTTATTGATTTCACTCTTTTAGTCAATTCAGTTCTTGCAGCGGCGATGCTGCGAATATGAAAGCGAGCGAATGAAAGAACCTTTTTGGAATAAATTTCAATATCCAACGAGAATTACTCACGTAATTTTTATAAAAAGAAATTAAATAAAATTCAATGAAAGTTGAGGATGAAAAAAGTTATATACAGCGGATTAAAAAAAAAATTATCCTAGCAACTGATTCACGTTCGAAATATAAAAAAAATTTCGTTCAAATTTTCATAATTCGATTCTGACGATCGCAAACGCAACAATGTGACGTCTTCCTTCACGAATGTGCGTACAACGACAGCAACGATGTTTTGTCACCGAAAAGCCGGCGAAGCCGGTTAGGAGGGAAACCGGGCCAATGGATATTTTTAAAGCTACTCGGACATGGTGCGACGACTCGGCGGAGAAGAATCCGCGAGTGTCTGCGCTCGTGTGCTGTACGCAACATCGAATTGCGCGTACACTCGGCGCGCATCGCTCAGACAAAGTTTCAAATGGATAATGAAGCGCAAAAAAATGAAAGCAAAAAAAAATCATAACCAAACGATGATCCGAGCGAGCAACGAAGCAGAGGTTCTCGCCAAGAGGCGTGCAAGAGACTCGCAATTAAGGTAGTTCTAACACTAAAGTCAAATCAAAAATTTGTTTCTTAAGGTAGTTCTACCGTGGTTCTATGGTAAAAATGATTTTCTATAGAATTTCTTAAAACTTTGTACATATGTTCTTTAACATGGTGCTAAGAAGTGCGTGTGTCAAATTTTAAAAGGTTTCTCTACCTAGAAGACGAGATATTTATTGTGAAAAATCATATCTTTTTTTGTAACTTTCCATAAGAGTCAAAAAATGTGATTTTCAACATGAAATATCCTGATATCTGGGTAGAGAAACCTTTCAAAATTTGGCACCAACCTTTATACAGCATCAAAGAAGGTTTATCAATTTCAACTGATGATTTTACCTTTACTTTACATAGGAAGCAAATTTTTGAACGGACTGTCGCGGTAGAAATACCTTAATTTATCTCTGTACCATATGATTTTTGAGCTTAAGTTTATTAAGATAAGTTGTTGCAAATCGCTTCAAGAACAACATACTCAAAATTCAAGGTAATCCAAGGTGATCTGTGCTCGTTATATGCCTATGAAAATCATGAATAATAAAGTAATGAGATTTTTATTAAAAACTGAGGAAAACTTCTTTAAAGTACC
>JAPYYW010004870.1:0-10514 GCA_030522545.1 Cremastinae sp. A BG-2022a
TATGACGCCTATATGAAAATTCTTCCATCCAGAGGGATCATAATAGAAGCAGAATCAACAATATTTGATAAGTTATTGAATATAATAAGGAAAAAAAAAAAATTTCTAAAAAGTGAAAAATCACGTTATTTAAATGGGAAAAGTATCGTCATTCAGGCAGGGTTAAACGGTATCGGAGAAGGTTTTTTTGTTTTTCAAAATTCTTTGTAGGACAAAAACTAACGATTTGGCCCATACCCAAGCCAAAATAGCCAACTTGGTAAATAACAGATACCCTACTCTGTATATATATTTACAATAGTTTGACAAATACCATATTATATATAGTGTGCGTGTATTATACACATGAATAATGTATATCAATCTTTTATCCGACTCTATTATAATCCGTTCTCCATCATACGTATATAGTACAGTTTTCTTTTATTCGTTCAGTTTATTTTCCTTGCATTTCCACGATAGGCAAGAACATTAATATGAACGCATATGCGAAATAAATGAAAAAGGAATCGCGACAAACAACTGCCATTACACACGCGAAAGTGGCATTACTATTATTATTACTATTATTATTATTATTATTATTATATCTGGAAACAGTGTACCACGAATTAAACGCTATATAGTATACGCATATCATGCGTGTGCTGCGTGTATTATTGTATCTTAAATAATACTTGTTTCAATCTTTTTTTGGCAACGATGAAGAACTTGGCAATTTACTCTCATTTTGTTCATCCTATTATGTAGCATGTACAATATTCGCTTACAAATTATATTTTTAGAGTATATTAAAATTATTATTATTATTATTATACAACGAACGATACTTCTGAATTTGTTGTTGAAACAATGAACTCGTCAGCATTTGTAGTTTGATTTCCGACAAATATATCAATATAGTGACAGTTTGGGCATCTAAAGGAAGACCCGCATTGCGTGCTCATAATGAATATCATTGGGCAATCAAAAAATTTACATACTCTCGCCAGAGATGAAAATAAATACACAAAATGTCCAATAATATATACATGAGAAAAAAAAACGAAAACATCCAAAATAATAATAATAATAATAATAAAGAGACAAACGACGAAAAGTTGTAACAAACAACACGAAGCTTGCGAGTATTTTTCAAATTGTTTCATTGATTTTTCTTTTTTTCTTTTTTTTTTCAAGCGCTTCGCACTGATAGCAAAGTACAAAGAGATATCTATTGAATCCGCAATACGCAGTTATCATTTGAATTTCATATATAATGTAAAAGTGAGAATCGCTGGAGAACGCGAGAAAATAAAAGTAACAATACGAACGTGTGTGTCAAGTTCTTCCGCATTGATGTAATAATAACAACAACGCACCAACAGCAATAATATTGTGTATGGTACGTGTATATTATTATTGTGTATGCATCAGAGACGAGAGCGGGCGTGTATATGTATTTTATTGCGAAATACGCACTACCGCTGAAAAGTTTGGATTTACACCAGTCAATATTTCTTGCCGCACTTAAAGTTGCGGATAACTCTGTCAAAAAAGAAGATATTCGAATTTCCGAAGCGGCGTTTTAATAAGAATAGATCACGCTTCAGTTTACTCTATTAAATTTTTATTTTTCTTTTTTTTTTCTTTTTTGACCCGGTACGGACTTTGATTCGTGACCGTTTTTAGGCCTTTTTTCGACCATCGCGCATCAGGTGCACAATTTAAGGAAATTAAACAAAAATTTTTTTGCTATGAAAAACTTGAATCGGAACGTAGAAGCCTCATTTTTCTCTTTTTAAAAATTATTTGCGATTTTTTTTTCGGAAACTTATTTCATTTTTCGCTAAAAATTCGATAAATATTGAATAATTAAAAATAACCAAAGAACGATATAGGGTCTAAGAGAAAATGTTGAGGATACAAAAAGTTCCATATTTTCGTAATGTATCGCCTGGAATTATTTCAAAATTTTTCTTTGAAATTTTTGTTTTTTTTTGGGTGGGGGGGGGGGTTTCGAATGGGTAATTTTGAATTTTGGAACTTGGAAAATGGAGCTTCTACATAATCTCTTTCAAGTTTTTCATAGTAAAAAAAATGTGTTTAATTTCCTGAAATTGTGCGCCTGATTCGCGATGATGGTTGAAAAAAGGCCTAAAAACGGTAACGAACCAAAGTCCGCAGCACCGGATCGAAAAAAAAATGTTTCTTTAATATTTAAATAGAGGAAACCGAAGCCGGATTTATCCTTTTTAAAACGTCGCTTCGGAAATTGGAATATCTTTGTTTTTTGGCAGAGAGTCATATTCAACTTAAAGTATAGCAATAATTAAGAAGTAGCAACCGGCGGTGTATCCAAACTTTTGAGCGGTAGTGCGCATGATGTGTATGACTTTTAGTCAATGATATATGCAGGGAAAAGGGATGCCGCCTGCGGGCCGGGGGGACGAGGGGGAGAGGAGATGCTCGTCCCTTGACGCTCGCGATTATTCAGACGAAAAAAATAAATAAATATAATAAATAGATGCGCCGATTATTGATGCGTTCCATCTTATTATATACATATACATAGATACTATATTATATGCATGAATAATAGTATGCGTGAGTCTATTGTACGCAGGAATAGGGAATAAAGCGATACATGCGCCCGAGTATAGCGCGCATAATGAGGTAGCAACCAACACACGCACATACGCGTCATTCCGAGGGTTGACAACACGCTATATACTCTTATTGCATATCTATTGCGCTCTATAGAGTACATAATATACTATATATGCATTAGGGTGATTCGAAAATAATTTCTATTTTCCTCTTTTCGCCGCAACAGATTTGAAAGTTTTTATTTATTGTATACACTATATACATAAAAAGAAGCCCGCGTATAAAAATTTGAGCTCTTTAGATAAATATTAAAAGGGCGCGTGCATCGCCCTTTTTCCATTTTCCATTAGATTAACATATGCGGAACAGCTACGTTTTCTCCTTCAGAATATTTTGTACCTATCTAACGCATATATACGCATCAGACAAATAAGTCCTAGCATATTGTTGCAGGTTATTCAACGCTCTACAATAAAGTTCTCTTGTGAATTATTTTTCGTTAATCTCGCCTCACCATTTCAAATACAAATATTTGAGGTAAAAGTTGGAAAAATCGATACAAATCATTATTTTTTAATCATAAATCGCACCAAGTATAGTAACCAGAATAATATGAGCAATACATATATATAGTATGTTTGTAGGAAATTGAGTCATCTTGAAAAATGGTCTCTTGTGTTTAGTCGATTAGATGAATCATTAAGAAGATATTATTCGTATCTAAAGCTCAATGCTAACATCAGGCAATTTCCTGCAAAAATATGTATTGCCTATTTTATTCTGCTTACTATAGTCACTTACTATACTTGGTCATTTATGTGATTCAAAAATAGTGATTTTTTTTTTTTTCATTTTTCTACTTTGAAGTATCTTTGAAATGGTCAGATTAAAAGAAAATGTACAAGACAACTTTTTTGTAGAGCATTCAATTTCGTTAGATAGTTACAAAGAAAACGTAACTGTTTCAAATTTGTAGATACAGGCTTCTTTTTCTGTATAAATGAAACTTGCAAGCCCTCTTTCCGTGAAAAATGAACAAAAAATTTTTGTTTTTTTTCGAATCACCCTAGTATATACATTGTACATAATACATGCGTGTACTATATCCACATATACAGTCTTTATTTATATTTCTATATTATATGAATTCTTATGCTGCGCATATATTCATATATACGATAGTTTATTTTTGCTCATTATTATATTCTTTTATTCACCCTAAATAATTTATTATATACTCTATACTATTGTGTATACTACGCACGTATACGCGTACAATAATACACACTCTGTTTATGTATAAGTGCGCGTTTACCATCCGAATTGATGTAATTGACCGGAGCTGCTGATGCTTCTTTTATTCTTTGTCTTCTTCTATTTCATGTGATAGAAGCAGATGCTGAGAGCGTGCACGGATCCACGCCCGCACCGTATACTCGTCTCCGTGTATACATTTTGCTCTTCCCCCCATCATCAATCAACATATGCCCCGCTCCCGTCTATTCGCATTTATTATTCTTATTTAATTTCTCATACTTATCATCATTATTATAATTACAGCATCAGTGTACAAATATTAATGTAATAATGTATATAGAATAATCGCGAGATATGTATATTGCTACATTTCTTTTCTTCTTTTTTTTTTATTTAATCCATATATGCCGAAAAAGTTAAATCTGTCTTTGTTATCATCATCATCATCATCAACCATCAATTATTCTCACACCTGACACTCATGAATACACAGTATACGCAATAGTAAATTTACATATACCGCATATATTATGTCCCATATCTTTATGGTGCACATAACAATAATAATAATAATAATAATAAATAATAGTTTATTGTGTAAAACAGAGAGAGAGAGAGAGAGCGAGCCTATGTACAATAAAATAGCCATTGTTATATATTAACACGGTGAACAATGTTATTTTACATTGCGGTGCTGATGAGATGATAAAGAATACACAATTAATAAATGCTTTTTATTTAAATTGCGCTCCCCCCGGGCCGCCAGGCCGCTGTCGCCGCCGTTCATTATCCCCGCGTTATAATATGACTCGCCCGTTAAACATTTGTGTTATACATTATATGAGCAATTCCAGATCAATTCGATGATGATTTTACGATGAACCCTTCAACACTTTCTTTTTACGTTTTTTATTATTGTAGTATATTATTCCGTAAATCCAAAACAATAATGTTTCCTTGCCAATGATTTGCCTTCTGTTTTATAACACGTACGCACCGAATATGTTTCTTTAAATTCTTGAAATATTCATACCATCTACAATAAGAAAGATATCGTATATAGCTGAATCAGAAGATGAATTTTTAATTTATTCATGTATACTTTTTACAAAAAAGATATTTTTTCGTGTCCTCTCTTTTAGCCGTTTTCAGCTCCAATATTGGATTTTCTTTCCGCACGTGACCCCTTGGATTTATTAAAAAATTTATAACATATTATGCGTAAAAAATCAAAATTATTCAGCTCCCACGCAGAATATGGGATTCAAATAACTCTGTATATCAAAAAATTAAATATTCCATAGTCACAGAGCGAAAATAGATGAAAAGCAGCACAAAGTGTTATCTGTTGACACAAAATTATTTGAATCACATCTTCGGTGCTGGGCGTTTAAAAATTTGTTGTTTTTTTTTTCTTACGGACAATTTTATAAATTTTTTTTTTTTAAAGATCGAACAGGTCCCATTGCAAGAAGATGCAATATTTGAGCTGAAAACGGCCAAAAATAAGATACTATACTAAAAAAGAAGCAACTATATGAATATTTAGAGAATTAGAAGAAAAAAAAACGGAGCAGGGATCTTGAACCAAAAATGGTCGTTGAATTGATCTGGAATCGCTTATAAGAAGCCATGAGGTTCTAGTATAGACGTATATTATACTAAATGGCCAAATGCGCCCTACGCATCAGTATACTCAGTGTAGCTATATAATTATGTAACAACGGTAATGTATTTTATGTAAATAATTATTTGACACAACGAGTGAACCAATTATTGTTCCGATGATAATCATCCTGTGTATATTACATACTATCTAGCATATACACATATTTTATTATATTGTATAGACAAGTGTACACATCAAATCGATATAATATATACTACTATATACATATACAATCGGAGTGCGACAGCATCAGGTTAACATATGCGAATATAATACTATTCATACCATCATAGTGTGTATTATTGAGGATAATAACAATAACAATAATAATAGTAATAATAATAATAATAATAATAATAATATAGTTAAGGTATAGATGTACAATGATAAATGCAGAGGATATAATAATGAGGTAATGGAAATGTAATAAAAAAATTATATTATTTATGCGGTGCGCGTGGTTATATGAATTTTATTTATCTATACATGCGGGGTGAATGCGAGAGAAACAATAATAATAATAATAATAATAATGAGGATGAGGTTATTACGCTGATAAGCAGTTGTAGTCATATAATGCATATAGTATAGTATTATAGGGTATATATGGGTAAAAAAAACGTGACTTTTTTTTCTCATTTCTTAAAAGCCGCACGGAATATTCTTATTGTTTCTGCGGACATGTAAAACGCGATGAACTTTCACCAATTTTGAGCTCATTATTTTGATGCGGGATGAACAATAACTCCCGCATCGGCGCAATTTTCGATTATTTATCAGTCTCTCTTATGGAAATACTCGTATCTTAGTGGTGGATCGAATTGGTGAACTCTGAGGTATTCGTGAGGTATATTTTCGTAGGAAAATATTGAGAAGGCTCTGCAAAAAAGTTCTCTTGTGAATATTTCGTTGTTTTTATTACTTATACGCATCATATATACTAGCAGCAGATTATATAGTGCGGCTACTTAATATTATAACTCATCGTGACAAGATGGCACTAAAGAGTAAATGAAATTGTATAAAAATCGATCAATCGGCATGATTGCAGGTTCAAGTCCGTATTTAAATTCATATACAGACAATTTTCGCGCTATTCCTTTTGTTGTGACTCATTATACATTGTGTATGTAGATGGTACATCTACTTTTATATCCTTCAAAGGATGGCTCAAAAAATGTTTGTAATACACGTTATAAAAACAATAATTTTTTAGCGATCGACATATATGCATTTTTTAGTAATTCGCCAGTAGATGCATATGATATTTTTTTGATTAAAAAAAAAGGTTTTATAAATAAATTATTGTTTTGTCGAATTATCTTATTCGGATAATTGGTAAATATAAAATAGTAAAGATATAATATTCAATTATTACTTAATAATGGTAAATTTAACGATTATCGCGAGGGCGCGAAGCACACTAGCCACTATTATATCTTATTGCTATAGTATTGTATACATATACAATAATTCAAAATAATGAAGTTTTTTTCTTTTTTTGCGGAAACAGCAGGTTTGAAAGAGTTTTATTTGTACGCATAAAAAGCAAAGCCTCGTAAAAATTTGGACTCTTTAGAAAAATATAAAGACAGAGGCTGCAACGCGCATCGCACACTTATCGATTTTCCATGCGCGCATATTAAGATTAACATTGCGTATATGCGCGGGGGAACAGTTACGTTTTCTCCTTCTGAATTTTGTAACTATCTGACGTAAAAGACAAAAAAGTAGTATAGCCTATTCTCTTGTAGGAATAATTCGACTAATCTTGAATAATGGTCTCTTATTATTGTGTTTAGTCGATTGGATTGGATGAATCGTTAAGAAGATAATAATAGTGCGTATTCGTATCTCAAATTCCAATGCATGCGCCGTTATTAATAACCGGTTTTCATACATTTACCTCAATTTTTCAGCATTTCATATTTGATATTTGAGTTCAAAGTATAGGAAATATAAATAAAGAAAATCATCATTATTTTTCAATGATAAATCACCAAGTATAGTAACCTGCACAAATATGTTGATCTCTTGAACGAGCTTGATCTCAAATGTATATCTTTGAAATGGTGAGGAGATTAACGAAAAATTCACAAGAATTTATGCGCGGTAGGACTTGATCGTCTATGATGTATTGTTGATGATGCGGGTATACGACATAGTTTAAAACATAGCCCTATAACGCGTCAATATACGCCGCCCCCGCTGTCAATATTTTTCTAAAGAGTTCAAGAAATGTACAAAGCTTATTCTTATTTTTATGTATTTATCGAATATTAAAACATCTGTTTTTTTTTTAATCACCGTCCTATAATATAGAATATAACAATATAATCATCAGTACGCTCTCGAGACGCCGATCTCGCGGGATACCGGAAATTGCGTACAAATGCCGTGGGGAGAAAATTGCCGTATCATACGGCAATTTTCCCGAATTTGTTTATTATAATAATAATAATGGGGGGGGAGGGGGGCTAGTCGCGGAAGCGTCGGTGCTGCTGCCCTTGAAACCTGATGATGCTCATCACCGACTAGCTGCAGTTCTTACAGGTGTACTATATACATACTATATGATGTGCATGCAGGGAGCAGGCGGGGGGGGGGGCGGGTTAGCTCGTTCGAATGAAGAAAAAATGTGCATCGAATCTCATTGAATGCGGGGCGAGATTTAATATGTCTCCGCGGCCTCCCGCCGCTCTCGGACGAGACAAATTTTAAACAAATATAGTATAATTATATTATTAGAGTGAAAACAATAAATGCGACAACAACTGTCAAATAGATTCGTCCCAATAATTCCAGATCATTTCTCTCAACACTCTATATCGCCCCTATCCTATATTAAAAAAGACGATTTATAGAGAGCGCGTTTACTTTTGGCTAATCTCTATATACTACATATATAAACTCGCATTTCAATAAAAATTCAACGTGCGCGCTGCCTTGAAAATATAATCATCTTGATGTTTCAATCTTGCATTTCGTCTTGCAAAAATTTTCAACAATTATTATACCTTCTATTATGGATACGAAAAGATATCGCCGCACTTATTGAAATTTGGAGATGCCTAACTATTCAAATATTCTCATCAGTTCATGTGAAAATCAACACTTTCAACACAATTTTCTATTATTTATATCAAGTATACGTTCGGGGAACGTAAACATAACAAAAAAAAAGGAGTGACAAATTCGTCGAGCCGCGTAACGAGGAACAAAAATGATGAAATGATCGTTAGTGCGTTTCCAGCATGATGGAGCGATCGGTCGAGATCGAGTGGAAATACACCGAATAAGCATCAGGTCTGATTGTTTGGATTTTCGACTGAATTTTGAATCAGCAGTAGAGCCCCCGGTATTGAGTCTCGTCGGTATTAATAAGACGTGTCGGCGGGGCGGGTCTTATTACAATAAGCTACCGAAATACAATTATTCGTATACAAATCATTCGACAAGTTTATTATAGTCGAGTGCGTCGCGGTTCCACTGTTTTTTTTTTTCATCAATTATACGAAAAGTCAATAATTGACTCTTTCTAATTTATATATAATTTATAATATATAATATACTTTTAATAAATGTCGGTGTGGATGATCAAAGTGCTGTCCAATAGACGCAAATAATCTCGGTGTCCCTATTTTATTCTACATCATCAGCACATACTATATCCGTTGCATTAAACGTATAGGATGCAGTCTCTTTTAAATTCGAACCAACAGGTTTTTAATAGAGCTTTTGCTTCGAATAATTTGATTTATCATGACAAATTATTAGTCCTAGAAATTTTCATTTACCCCCATATATCATATTTGATGATGGTCCGTGATGCGTATTTCAACTTTTATTGAAAAAAATAGAAAAAAATATAGAGTTTTGTGATGTGGTGTGGCGGTCAAGTGAGAAATGTGAATAAAAGCGAGGCCCATCAGGAGGGGGGAACATATTGAGCAGAAAATTAGGGAGATTCGCATCATCGTCCCTATATATGAATAACCCTTAATTGAGCTGATTATTTCGTCAAAAGGTATTAAGACTATACGAGACCGCGAGGTGCGTGACTCGCTCAATTTTTTGACTTTTTTTTCCATTTTTTCAAGAGGTCATCTCGATCGGATAATAATTCATATTGAATGAGTCTAAAGATTGACTTATTTTAGATCCAGTTTTATCAATTTTTCAATACAATTTATTCATGGATTATTGTGCCCCCCCCCCCCGTATAAGTAACATTTTTATAATCGCTATTGTATATACAGGAAATTTTGCGACCAAATATTATTTATATTAAAAAAGACATGAGGCCTCTAATCGGGATTAACTGGTATAGAGTGCATTATGCGGAGCGCATTGACTTTTGGCTATAATCTCTGCTCATTTAGAAAGAAATTAAACGTGCGCTGCTTTTAGAAATAATGACCTTCAAGTTATAATCATCAATTTCGTTTTGCAAAAATTTTCTAGAATTTCTCATAATAAAGTGGATATCGTCCAAGACACGAAAATATATCGCCACTTGAAATTTTGAAATTTTCCTATTTTCGATTCTCGAAAAATCAGTCTGGATGTCCTTGAACGCGCTAAATAATTTTTCCTCAGCTCACTGCAAATATATATCTGAATAATTCAGGGATCGTAAACATGAAAAATAAATAGAGAAAATTCGTCGAGCGTAACGAGGAAAAAAAAATCAAATTTTCGTTAATCCCTGAGGTCATTATTGTTTCCATGGTGATCGCGGTCGAGGTCGAGGGAAAAACCGATTAAGGTGTTAATTACTTGAATTTTCGACTGGATTTTGAAAATCAGTAGCCCGGTAGAAAGTGTCGGGGTAAGTAAGACGTGTCGGGTCTTACAAGGTAGTTCGTTACCCAAAAACATTTCGCATCAGAAATTCGAAAAGTTCAACCGAGTGTCAGCGTTATTTTCAATCATACGAAAAGTGAATAGTGTTTCAAGTGTTTCGAATTTATAATATCGTTTAAAAATACTTAAAAAA
>JAPYYW010004871.1:0-14775 GCA_030522545.1 Cremastinae sp. A BG-2022a
GCACGGTCAAATAACATGTTCTTTTTCAATTAAACGTATTAAATAGTGTACTGCCCGTTGCTCAAAAAAAATAGGGGGGTTGCACGTAACTCAATTTTTGTTGTTGTTTCTGCCGAACCACCTTAAGAATTCAATGAAAATTTGCACAAATTTGGATCAAATTTTAAGAGGATTCATCACGTAGAAATCGAGATGTTTATTTTGTTAAAAATCTCTATTTTCAGTGCTCTCCCATAAGAGCCCGTGTTAAATATTGCGATTTTCAAGTCTAAATATCTTGAAATGTAGATGGTAAACCTTCTTAAAATTTATTATATCTCGTTATCATACTTTAAAGAAGCTTTCCTTAGTTTTTTAAGAAATTGGTAAGATTTTTTTTTTTTCGTAATTTTCATATGTTTGTATCAAGTACAGGTGACCTTCGATGACCTTTCGAATATGTTGACTGTACCAATTAATAGAACTACTTTAACTAACTAGGCTTATCCTTAAAAAAACTGGGCCTCAATCAATTTTCGAACACGCTCATATTGTCCTTCTCTTATCCGTTTGGATTAATAGGATCCACCCACTATTCATCTTTTCATATAAATTTTAGTGTGGTTTTTTTTTCTTTTTATGCCTATTATCTACCAATTTTTTCCACACCTACGCTTAACCATATATCAACCATCGCAAAAACTCAATCCCAATACTGTCACTATAACATTTAACTCAATATTTTTTTAAACTTAGACATGTTGTATATTATATACAACCTAAAAAGTATAACATTCCCAAAATACTTATACGTTTTGTTTGTAAAGTTTTACTGTTACGTATGTATAATATAAATTTTAAGGCACATCAACAATAAAAAAAACTTTAAACAAAAAAAAAACCAAAAAAAATGAATAGGATCAGCATTTTTTCTATCTTTCTCATACCTATTCATCCAAATGGATAAGAGAAGGACAAGAAACCACCACGGAGCTATCTCTCTCGGCTAAAACAAAGCCATTCCAGCGTTCTTATATATTTCAGTGGGTGGAACACACTCTTTTTGGGTCCTCGTGGACGTTTTGGACGATAAGTGGAACGCCCTCCGCGCCTCGATCAATGCAAAATTTCGCCGCCAGATGGCGATCGCGCTTCGAAAAATGACCGCCTCGCGTCGCTGCGATCGCTTTTGAAAAAAACTTTTGTTGACCAAAGATTTTTTTCTCTTTTTTTTGTACAAAAATGTGAGAACGCTCGACGCGTTTCGCATCAAAATTTCGCTCGAGTTACTTCTTTTTTTTTACGTTTCCGAGGGGAAAAAAATTGCACGACGTACGTTGGACGCTTTGTTAAAAAAACCGACGAGACTTCCACGACGAAAATTTTGAGGTTAGATCATCCGAAATGTTAATTACAGGTTCAAACCGGATTATTCCACCTTGGAAATTCCAAATGGTGTATTTTTCGGCGATATTTCATCGAGTCTCGGGACAATGAATATTAAATATCGATCGTTATGACGAATTCGAGATAAGAGCAGATCTGACGAAAAATTGGGGAAAAAAAATGTTACGAGGCATCGCTCGAAATTTGACGACGTGAAGGTCGAAATTTCGCAAGAATGGTAATCACTCAACGACAAATAAAGCAGATCGCGGTTCTCGTTGTATTTGTCATCATTGGTAAATTATTTTCATCGCCTTTCAACCATTTAAACAAAAAAAAAAAAACAAACACGACGTCAGATTCGATCCTTTGTTTTCAGTTCTGGGCTTCTACGAGACGATTATAAATGTTGACGATGCACCGACGTACCTGCCGAGCCAGACACGAAGGTCCAAAGAGAAGATAGCGGAAAATCCCAGAGCCGGAGGCAGCGGCGTGGAAAAAATGTACAACGGAAGAGACGTCGGAGATTTGGAAGACGTGGGAAATAGAATTCGCGAGCTCGAGGACAAACTGGGAAGAGTCGAAGCGATGATGGACAACCGGGTGCCGAAGCACTTTCCTACCGTCAAATTTCTGAATTACAAGAACAGAAAAAGAATTTTGATAACGGGAGGCGCAGGGTTCGTCGGCTCGCATCTGGTCGACCGGCTCATGCTGGCTGGACACGAAGTAATAATGATTTTTGATGGAAATACAAAAAAAAAAAAGAATTACTTTATCTACGTGGTAATTAAACCGTTTGTCCAACAGGTCATCGTCGTGGACAATTTCTTCACCGGCAGGAAGAGAAACGTCGAGCACTGGGTGGGCCACGAAAATTTCGAGCTCGTTCATCACGACATCGTCAGGCCACTCTATCTCGAAGTCGACGAAATTTATCACCTGGCCAGTCCCGCATCTCCTCCCCATTACATGTCCAATCCTGTAAAAACGCTGAAAACGAACACCATAGGGACGATAAACATGCTCGGCCTGGCAAAACGCGTCGGGGCTCGAGTCCTCATCGCCAGCACTTCCGAAGTTTACGGCGATCCGAACGAACATCCGCAAACCGAGACTTACTGGGGTCACGTTAATCCCATTGGTATAAATTTTGTCCACTTTTGCTTATTCATTTACGTCGTGAAACTTTTACACAAGCTTTTAGAGATATTGCTGAATATTGTGTAAAATTTTGCATCATTTTCGTTTTTAATCACAACATTAAGGTCGTTGTGGAGTGATATTTTTGATGGGATTTTGATAAAAATTTGTGTAGACGTTCTTTGATGCAATTTGCATGTGTGTGCCAATTTTTAGGACGATTTGCAGTATTGAAGTCGAGATATTGGTAAAAATAACAATTATTGGTATTCGTTCATAAGAGCACGTGTTTTATATTGTGATTTTTAAAACAATAAATATCTCAATTTTTACACTGTGAAGTCTCATGAAAATTGGCATGGATCTTTGAACAACATCAAAGAATGTTTAATTTTTTACAAAAATCTAATCAAATTCTTTTTCGATATTTTTGCAATCATATAACAAGCACAATTGATCCTGGACGATCTTGTAATTCGAGCATGTTGTTCTTTAATCAATTTGCAACAACTTTTCTTAACGAACTTTTACTCGAAAACCACTTTTTACCTGAGAAAAATTGAGCAGCAACTTTTTCAATTTAACTTTCACTCCATAACAACCTTAAGACACTAAACCACTTTGAAATTTTTTTTCCATTTACTGAAAGATACATTTGTTGAGAATTCTTTCACTAAATGTTATTTAAAAATTCATAAAATTCACGGAGATATAGAATTTTATGTAAAACTGTTCCAATGCACGACAGACTTTGAACGCGTTTTTCTCGAAACTACATTTTTCAACCTGCTTGAGAGCATATCTAAAAAATATTTATCCGATTTGTATTAATCAAATCTCAAAATATTCGTAAATTCAGTCTCTATGGCTCAACGCAGGGATTTTTTGATAAAGGGCCTACTTCTGTTTTTTTTTCTCCTAAACGATGAAAATTTTAGGTGAAATGGAAAAAAAAATTCGCTGGTCCACTATTTTTTTAGATATCAAAAATTCCCTACGTAATACCATAAAGCTGTATATCTAGTTTATAAATATATTTTTTTTTGTATTTTTACGATGAATCGTAAGGCTGAATTGCTGTGAATCAGCGATTTCATCGCAGTGTCCATTTAGAATCGACGTACACCGCAAATTATTGCCAAGATTTTAATTAAAAAATTTGTATACTATCTTCGATAAGTATACATTGAATCCCAGTACTCATAAAGAAAAAAATATTTATCGTTTTCTCGAAAAAAATTGTGGAAAATACACCCTCTTTTCATGGGCTCAAAGTGGTTTAGTGTCTTAATTAAATTAATTAAAAAATATTAATTAATTAATATTAGTTAATAATAAATTATAATATATAAATATAATAATTATTCTATAATACAATAACTATAATAATATAATATAGCAATAATCAATAATATTAATGAATAATGAATGAATTTTAATTAATATTTAAAAAATAATTTAATTAATTTATTAATTAATTAATTTTGCAGGACCTCGTGCCTGTTACGACGAGGGAAAACGAGTCGCGGAGACCCTGAGTTACGCGTACATGAGGCAGGAAGGCGTCGACGTCCGGGTCGCTCGTATATTCAACACTTTTGGACCCAGAATGCACATGAACGATGGCAGGGTCGTGTCAAATTTTATCCTGCAGGCCCTGCAAAACGACTCGATAACCATCTACGGGAACGGAAAGCAGACGAGGTCGTTCCAGTACGTTTCGGACCTCGTCGACGGTCTCGTCGCCCTCATGGCCTCCAATTACACGATGCCCATCAACATTGGCAATCCGGTCGAACACACGATCGAAGGTAGCGAAGCTCCGCGTCGTGATATTTAATTTTCCTCATTTCCAGTTTCTTGCTTACAATTTTTAAAGTAAATTATTTGTCAGTTTCAATAATGTACATAATTTATGTGGAAAAATCTCGAAAAATGAATTTTAATGGGTTCAAAAATGGTCTCGTGGTGTTGATGGTGTCTTGAATGTCGTTTCGTGAGAAATAAGGGAGATTTTTGGGGACGGATTTCATTTTTTTAATGCGAAATAAGATAAAAATTAATATTTACAGAAAAAAAACGTTTTCTCTGGAGGATGATGTGAATTTTCGTCTTTTTTTAGAATTCGCCAGGATTATAAAGGACCTGGTTGGTGGAACGAGCAAGATAATCGAGCTGGCGGCCGTCGAGGACGATCCCCAGAGAAGAAGGCCCGATATAATGCGGGCGAAGCATTACTTAAACTGGGAACCGAAAATTCCCCTAGACGAAGGTCTCAGGACGACGATCGCGTACTTCGCGAAGGAGCTTCAGCGAACGAAGCACTCCCAGGACGAGGTGCCCATGAAGAAGTCTTTCGTCAACGATCACGACATTGTAGATCAACTCTAGAGGTGACCAATCTCCCGTTTAATTTCTTCCCGCTCGACCTAGTGCCAAAAAATCCCTAGATACGACGAAAATGCTCTAGATATTGAAATTCAAAACTTTTTATCAAGAAAATTCGCGATTGTACCATAAAAGAACATTCGATTTCGAGGTTCAAGTCTCGTCGTCGCTGATCGTTATTTCGACGACGATTTTTCGTCGAAAATCTTTATATTTCATCCGCCATTTTCTTTCCGAGATTTGTTTTAGATACGAAAATGCTCTAGATACAGAAATTAAAACTTTTTATCAAAAAAAAAACCGCGATTGTACATAAAATAACATTCGATTTCGAGATCGAGTGTCCCGACATCCATTTTATCGTCGAAAGCCTCAATCTTTCGTCCGCCATTTTGTTTCTCGCGATGAAAGAAACTAGGACGGGGAAAGAACCGAAAAACTAACCTCGCACGACAGTCGAGGTTAATTGTACATAAGTTACTTGAAAAAATGGCAATTTCGTGACAATTTGATGCGAAAAAAAAGCATAATCGAGTCGTTGAACGGCTTTGATCCCGTAATGGGCGACGCGTGGGCCATTTGGGCGCGTGGTCGTGGACGCCTCGCGCGCCCCGGCCGTTTAAGCAATTCACGGCGGAAATCGTCGCATCCGGGCCAAGAATAAGAAACTCGAGGCGCGATAAACGATGACAAAAGGAAGATTGCTCCCCGTGAATGAGCGGCTCATAGTCATAAATTCAAATTTCCGTTACGAATTTCGGCCGATTTGAATTCACGAGCGCGAGCGCCGTCTCGCGGCGTGCCGGCGAAAGCCGGCAAAGTCACTCTCTCGATAACCGAGCGAGCAATTTGAGGGAGAGAGAGAGAGAAAAAGAAATCAAACGTTTTTTTGTAAATAAGGGATGAATGAGGAGATAATAAAAAGGAATGAGAGAAAAATATGAAAAAATTTTACGCTTCCTTCTTCGTTGGGAACGAAACGGGACCGTTTCCCACGCTCTTCGAATTCCTTCTCCCTCCATCTTGTTTTTTTCTTTCTTTTCCTCGATCGACGCTTATTCCCCCGTCGATTTTCAATGAGAAAAGGATCGCGAGGTGATCTCGCACGATCGGAAATTCCTTTTCTTTTTTCGTCCGTCAGCTCGCCGAGATGCTACGCTCGTCTGCATTATGCATGACCCCTCGCGCGATCAACGAGACAGAGACGCTCCGGCCACCGATCAACAAGATGGCCGACCCCGAGTTCCGAAAAAGCATCGATTTTAGAAAATTATGGAGTCCCCCACAAGTTTATGTCCCGGAAACGCGTAAGTATGCTTCTTGTACCGTCTAATGATGGACGTTGAACGATATTTGACATGAAATAACGGTTTTGGACGCCATTTTGATCAGCGAGCCTCGCTCGAAGGGTCAACGGGCTCGCGCCATGTTGGCGAATGCTGTTTTTTTTCTGTTTTTTTTTCGTCTCTTCGCGTCTCTCTTCTCCTCTCAAGACGAGAGATTGGTCACAACATCGGGAATACTTGACTCTCGTCGACGTCCTCGTTCCTGCACATAACACATTGCGGCACACTCGCGGCTAATAAGTTCGAAAATAAGTCCGTCCATCGGGCATTCCGTCTCGAACGGCCGTGTGACTGTGCATAACCTCAAACAAAGAATGATGAAAAAAAAACAAATTTGTAACCTAAATAGGTTATTTATAACCTATATATATCACCTAAATGGATTATTTATAACCTATTTAGATTATAAATAGGTTATTTATAATCTATTTAGGTTATAAATAGGTTATTTATAACCTATTTAGGTTATAAATGTATTATTTATCACCTATTTAGGTTATAAATAGGTTATTTATAAACTATTTAAACCTAAGTAGTTTATTTATAACCTAAATAGCTTAATTATATCCTATAAATAAACATAAATAACCTATAGATTATTTATAACCTATTTATAACGTATTTAGGTTATACAATTATAACCCAATTACGTATTTATAACTTAACTTATGAAAAAATGTATTAAAATTTAATTAAATAAAATTGATTTATTAAAATTTGTGAAAAATTATAATTAAACAAACTTGAATAGGTAAAAATTTCAAAATACCCAAAAAAATGGAAATGGAACATAAAAGTTTCAAAATGTTTAAATAATTGTATTTTACTGCTAAAAAAAGAGTAATTTGTAAGAGCAGCTAAAAAAATTTGTAAAAATGAAAAATGTAATGAAAAACAGTCTTGAGAATGAAAAAGAAAGTAAAATGAAAGACGTTTTAGCGAGTATAAATCGTTTCAGGTCTCGTTCAACGTTGAAATCTCCGTATCCATTGGCAAACAAAGAACGCTAAAAAAACAAACGATGAAATGTATTTATAACGTAATTCACGATAAAATTGATTAAAATTTAATGAAATAAAATTGATTTATTAAAATCAATGAAAAATTACAAGTAAAAAATTAAATAAGCAAATAAGTAAAAAAATAAGCAAAATTAAATTAAATCAATAAGTAAACAAGTAAAATAAGTAAAACATCTAAAAATTTCAAAATGCCTGAAAAAAATATTTAAATGAAAGATAAAGTTAAAATAATGTTTAAACAATTATATTTTGCTTCTAAAAAAAGCTTAATTTGTAACAAAATCCACAAAAATTCGTAAAAATGATAAATTTAATGAAAAAAAAAGTCTTGAATATGAAAAAAAAACAAAAAAAATGTAAAAACAAAAGATATGTTAAATCGTGCATAAATCGTTTCAGGTCTCGTTCAACGTTGAAGTCTCCGTATCCGTTGGCGTTCCCGGGCCCTGGTGTACGTGACAGTGGGATTGGAGTGCCGTCGAGTGTTTTCACACTCCGGAGAAGGTTCAAACCCGTAACCTCGTCATTTTTGTTTTCTCCTTCCCCTCTTCCTTTTTTTTCTTCATATAAAAAAAATTATAATTTTTTTTAATTTTTTTATTTTTTTTTTTTCATTTTCTCCTCATTTCACGTCTCGCTCTTTTTCTTCTTCTGATGGATTCAACGACCAGAAGTGGAATCCTCTCAATCACAGTTAACACGCGATGCTGTACTTTGTAATTCTCCCTCCTTCCCCTCCCCCCTCCCTTCTCCCCCCCCCACCCACTCCTTCCCCTCTTTCCATTCCTCCCGAGAGACACGAACACAATTCTCTTATCGTTCGACCTAATCTATTGTTCCCCAAGCCTTCCCATCAAATCTCGACTCTATCTCATTCACTCTCATTTCGTTTTTTTGTTTTTTTTTTGTTTTTGTTTTATTTTGTTTTTCCCTCGTACGTATTTTCATCATTGTTATTTTTCACTCTTTACGATATTCGTTCAACATTTTTTTTATTTTATATACCTTGTTAGAATCAAGAACAGTGTATTGGAATTTTTCTCCTTGTTCTACGCTTATTTTGTGTTTTTTTCATTATTTTTTTTTTATTTTTATTTTACGTTTTTTTTTGTCAATTTTTATTCAACGTTTTGCACTCAAATTTGATCTCTTGGGTTTTTGGATCAAACTCTAGATTTTTATTGTATTTTTTTTAAATTATTTTATTAATTACGAGTTTTTAAAAATAATATTCTTATTGTAGTTGTCTTCGAAAAATTAAAAATGATTAATTTATACATTTTTTAAATTTTAGTTCGTTTTTGTTAGGGCGTGTACTTTGATTCAGTAATTTTATTGTATTCCTTCAATATTTCTCTATTTTCAATATTTTTATTTTATTCCTCATAAAAATTAAGAACAGTGTATCAAGTGTCTCCTTGTTTTACGTTTATCTCACGTACTCAATTTTATGTTTTTTTTTTAATCAGAAAATAAGCAAGCTTTGCACAAAAATTTTATCTCTCGAGCTTTTGGATCAAACTCTACATTTTAATCGTATTTTTATTATCATTTCCATTTCCATTTCAATTTTTCGAAAAATATTCTGGTCAAGATTCTCTTTGAAAAATTAAAACGATTCATTTATACATTTTTTCAAAATTTTTAGTCAGTCAGTGTAATTTAATTTTATTTATAATAATTTAATTAAATTTTAATTCATCAATATATTAATCAATTATATTAATTTTAATTATTAATATATTTTTATTAAAAAAGAAATTTTCAAAAAATATTCTTGTTACGATTAATTTATACATTTTAAAAAATTTTTAGTCAGTCAGTGTAATTTCATTTCATTTATAAACTTAATTAAATTTTTTACTTATCAATATATTCACATATATTTAATTAATATTAATTATTAATATATTTTTATTAAAAAAAAATTAATAGAGTGTAAAAAAATTTGAAAAAATTCGATCTCAAAGTTTGAGGTCATCGGACGTATCGATCGTCGAAGTATTTTCGCGTGACGGCGAAAAGCTCGGCAAACGAGAGAGACGTGGAGGGGAGAGAGGGGAGAAAAAAAATAGGGAGAAGAAAATTTTTTTTGTAATCTTTCTTTTTTGTTTTTAGGGATTTTCGGTCTTCCGGAAATGGAGCCGGAAGTTGGGAGCACTCCCTTTTTCCACACCGTGGATTTTGACGGTTTGCCCTATCGAGCTCCCTAAGGACGAGAGAGAGAGGTCGCAGGACGTCGTCGTGCGAAATTTTGGCCCCGGGTGCCACGAACTTTGCCCTCAAATCGAGCGGAATAATCGGCCCCGTTACGTCATCGGTCTACTGGGAATTTCGCGCTGAGTAAACACTTTTTCCCCCCCATCCTTTTTTTTTATCATTTCACATTTTTTCACATTGAATACATTTTTGATATTTTTATTTTTTTTTTTTTCAAATTATTCGAAATGTTATTTCGTATATTTACTTTGAAAAAAAATTTTTTTTTTGACGATTATTTTCGAAATAATTTTTTGGAAGAACTGATTTTTTTTGTATTTTTTGAATTATCTCATTATCTTGTTGAAGTTTCCAAAAACTTGGAAAATTGCATAGAATATTTTCTATGCAATTAACAGAATTTCAATAAGATTGTCCAAAAAATTTCAAATATTTTCTCATGAATAAGCACAATATAAATTCTCTCGTTAAAATTTTCAAAAACTGCAAAAATTGCACAAAATATTTCCTATGCTATTAAAAAAATTCATTTCAAGATTGCCACGAAAGAGTTTCGAATATTTTCTCATGAATAAGCATAATAAATACATTCTCTCGTCCAAATTTTCAAAAACTGCAAAAATTGCATAATAAATACATTCTCTCGTCCAAATTTTCAAAAACTGCAAAAATTGCATAAAATATTTCCTATGCTATTAAAAAAAAATTCATTTCAAGATTGTTACAAAAAAATTTAGAATATTTCCTCATGAATAAGCATAATAAATAAATTCTCTCGTCCAAATTTTCAAAAACTGCAAATATTGCATAAAATATTTTCTATGCAATTAACAAAACGTCAATAAAATTATCACAACAAAATTTCAAATATTTTCTAATAAATAAGCAAGGTAAATAAATTCTATGGTCCAAATCTCCAAAAACTATAAAAATGCAATTAAAAGAAATTTTTTCAAGATTGTCACAAAACAAAATTTCAAATATTTTCTCCCAAATAACCCCAATAAATATATTTTCCCGTCCAAATTTCCAAAACTTGAAAAATGCAATTAATAAAAAAAGAAGAAAATTCATTCCAAGATTTCACAAAATAAAAATTTCAAATATTTTTTCACATATAAGTACAATAAATATATTTTCCCATCCAAATCTCAAATAAATATATTCTCAAAAGAAAAATTTGCAAATAAATAAATATATTCTCTCGTCAAAATTTCCAAAACCTGCAAAAATGCAATTAAAAAAAATGCATTCCAATAAGATATTAAAAAAAAATTTCAAATATTTCCTCGCAAGCAAGTACAATAAATATACACAATTAATCAATTTACGCGAGATAGAATTCAAAGAATTCGAAATATTCGAAAAAGAGTAAAAAATAAAATAAAATTCATTCCAAGATTGTCAAATATTTTCAAATTTTCAATTTTCAATTTTCAAATATTTTTTCACATATAAGTACAATAAATTCCCCCATTAAAATCTCAGATAGATAAATTCTCAAAAAAAAGAAAAATTCCAAACAAACAAATACATTCTCTCGTCAAAATTTCCAAAACCTGCAAAAATGCAATTAAAAAAAATGCATTCCATCAAGATATAAAAAAAAAATTTCAAATATTTCCTCGCGAGCAAGCACAATAATAAATACGCACAATCAATCAACGTATGCGAGATAGAATTCGAAGAATTCGAAATATTCGAAAAAGAGTAAAAAGAAAAAAGAAAAACATTGCATATAAATCACTTTCGATTCCGTGCATAAGTAACGGCGTTAAAAAACGATGACAATGTGAGGGATAACGAGGGAAAAAAAGGATCGATGAAAACGATAATGACGAAAAACAAAAAAAAAAGGCGGGAAGGTTGCGAAAGCGAGATCGATAAAACGTTCGCGTCCTGGCCGACGAGAAGAATGGAACAAATGATACAATGATATCGAAGGAATTCGACTGTGTTATTATCCGTGGCGTATTGATGCCAATAAACGGAATAACTCCGTCGGGTTCGCCCCGCGGCGGCCGAGTGGGTGCGCGCGTGCGCGCGCGCGCCAACGCTCGTGTTTGGTCGCCGGAGCGAGCGAGACGGGCGATTCGGCCGCGCGGGAATGCTCCCGAGTCCGACGGAGACCGACCGAATTCCGCAAAACTCCCAGAAAGAGCGACAGAGACGCCCCAGTACCTCGAAATCGCGCCTAAGAGCGAGAGAGACGAAAATAACTGGCCGGCGAGCGAGAGTAACGAAGCACGCCGCGAGTGCGAGAGAGACGGAAATACGCCGCGTCGCGAGTGCGAGAGAGACGGAAATACGCCGCGTCGCGAGTACGAGAGAGATGGAAATACGCCGCGTCGCGAGTGCGAGAAAGACGAAAATATGCCGCGTCGTGAGTGCGAGAGAGACGGAAATATACCGCGAGTGCGAGAGAGAAAGATACGAGCGCGTCGTGGGTGCGAGAGAGACGGAAATACGCCGCGTCGCGAGTGCGAGAGAGACGAAAATACGCCGTGTCGTGAGTGCGAGAGAGACAAAGATATGAGCGCGTCGCGAGTGCGAGAGAGACGGAAATACGCCGTGTCGTGAGTGCGAGAGAGACAAAGATACGAGCGCGTCGCGAGTGCAAGAGAAACGGAAATACGCTCGTTCGCGGTCGCGAGAGAGACGGAAGTTCGTTTCGCGAGAGCGCGAAAACGAGAGAGACGAAAATAACTTGTCGGCGAGCGTGAATAACGAAGCGCGCGCGTGAGTGCGAGAGAGACGGAGATACGCGCGTTCGCGGTTGCGAGAGAAACAGAGAAATTCTTACGAGTGCGAGAAAGACGCGTGAAAACGAGAGCGAGACGAGAATAACTGGTCGGCGAGCGAGAATAGCGAAGTGCGCACGAGTGCGAGAGAGACGGAGATACGCCGCGTCGCGAGTGCGAGAGAGACGGGAATACGACGCTTCGCGAGTGCGAGGGAGACGGACGTTCGTTTTGCAGGCGAAACAGAGACAAAGATGCATTCTGTGTGTAAAAACGAGAGTAGACACGTTTTTGAGAGTGCGAGTAAGATACGGGCAGTTTTACGCGCGAAAATGCGAGAGAGACGGAGATACGCCGTGTTGCGAGTGCGAGAGAGACGGGAATACGACGCTCCGTGAGAGCGAGAGAGACAGAGGTTCGTTTCGCGGGCGAAACACAGACAAAGATGCATTCTGCACGTAAAAACGAGAGGAATAGACATGTTTTTGGGAGTGCGAGTAAGATACGGGCAGTTTTACGCGCGAAAATGCGAGAGAGACCGTTACGATAAGTTTCGCGAGGGAGAGAGAGAGCGCGACGCGCACGTATGCGCGGAGCGACATCGCTCGGCGGTCGGCGGTAGTGGGGGGAGCGAGAGAGAGCGCGCGCTGGTTGGGAGTCGGAGCGCTCGGCCGCCGCGCTTCAGTCTCGCTGCGGTCGTCAGCGATGCACGATCGTGGCGTCTCGTATCTCGGATATTCGCGTTTCTCGCGATCTCGCGTCTAGTCATTCCGCGACACCGAAACGGCCGGCTCGTTTACCTCGGTCGCGCACCAAGTAACCCGAATTCCACTTATCGCCCGCAAAGCCCTCGTCCTCGCCCCATTGCATTGCTTTCCGGTCGTTGCGGACGCTCCGGGCGGCAAGTGGAACGCCAATAATTTCGTCGAATCGGGAAATTCGCCCGCGAAGAAACTTCGAAAGGCCGCGAGATTCGCCATCGATACAGCGAATCGATGAATCGGCCGGGATTTTTCGCGCGTACTCGCCGCGTTCGCTGTACACCGGAAATTCGAAAATAATCCTCCGGACCCTTCCGGTCCACTTCGCGAACGTTTTTTTTTCGTTTTAATACACTTTGTCGCTCCTACGACCATGAATACGCGAGTGAGACAATAAAGAGGGCACTTTTTTGCGCGTTTTCGAAACAATGACGATGAAAAACGACCCGAGAGCGATTCGGAAAATCGAGATGACGCGAACAGCCTCGTAAAACCGTTTTTCGCCGATTCTCCCCGCGGTTTGCGCGAGTTCAGTGAAAGTAAACATCGTCCCGGCGGCGCGAGGCCGATCCGCGAGGCCCGTGAACGAGGAAAAACGTGCGAGAGACGGATAAAAAATATAATCTCGACGAAATTCTACCGGTAAGTTTGTCATTGCGAAATTTTACGAAAATGAGAATTTAAAATGTTGGAAAAGAGAAGGTTTTGCTTTGAATTTTTTTTTATCTTTTTGTGTTCTTTTTTTGGATTTTTTTTTATTTTTTTTTTTTGTGCGATTGTGAAATTCTACGAAAATGAAAATTAAGAAAGTTGGAAAAAAAGGTTTTACTTTGAATTTTTTTATTTTTTTGTGTTCTTTTTTGTTTTTTTGTCACTTGTGCGCATCGTGCGATTGTGAAATTCTACGAAAATGAAAATTAAGAAAGTTGAAAAAAAAAGCTTTTACTTTGAATTTTTTTATCTTTTTGTGTTCTTTTTTTGGATTTGTTTTTATTCTGTTTTTTTTTGTTACTTGTGCCCATCGTGCGATTGTGAAATTCTACGAAAATGAAAATTAAGAAAGTTGGAAAAAAAAGCTTTTAATTCGAATTTTTTAAAATCTTTTTGTGTTCTTTTTTGGAATTTTCTTTTTTTGTTTTTTTTCTGTTTTTTGTCACTCGTGCGCTTTTTTCTCGCGAATAAAAAATAATCTCGCCGAAATTCCCGGTATGTAGTTCGCGATTGCGAAATTCTACGAAAATAATAATTTTAAAAAATTGGAAAAAAGCTTTGAATATTTTAATCTTTTTGTTCTTTTTTTTGTTTTTTTTTTCTGTTTTTTGTCATTCGTGCGCTTTTTTCTCGCGAATAAAAATTAATCTCGCCGAAATTCCCGGTATGTAATTCTGCGAATGCGAAATTCTACGAAAATAATAATTTAAAAAAAATTGGAAAAAAAGCTTTTACTTCGATTTTTTAACATCTTTTTTTGGTATGTTTTTTTGTTTTTCTGCTTTTTGTCACTCGTGCGCTTTTTTCTCACGAATAAAAATTAATCTCGCCGAAATTCCTGGTATGTAATTCTGCGAATGGGAAATGCTACGAAAATAATAATTAAAAAAAAAATTGAAATAAAAGCTTTTACTTCGAATTTTTTCATCTTCTTGTTCTTTTTTTTGGTATTTTTTATTTGTTTATTATTTTTTCGTTTTTTGTCACTCGTGCGCTTTTTTCTCACGAATAAAAAATAATCTCGCCGATATTCCCTGTATGTAATTCTGCGAATGAGAAATTCTATGAAAATAAT
>JAPYYW010004872.1:0-10110 GCA_030522545.1 Cremastinae sp. A BG-2022a
AGGCCCTAGTTGGGCGTTGCTGTGGAAATCGTTAATGTGGAAGCCTTTAAAGGCCCCGACAAGTGTTAGGGTATTACCTAATAAATTTCTCCACGGGAACGGGGCGCCAATTTGCTAAAAAGCCAATTATTAGTTTCTTGATGAGGCAACGCCGCGGAAAAGCCGCTCACGACCACACGTTTTCTTCGGAATGTTCCTTTTTTGCCGCCATTGTCTCGTAATGCACGTGAAATGAAAGAGTTTAAGAGAGGACACGGTAAATTACGGGTGCACGCGAGGAAAATAAAACATGGCGATAGAGCCTGGCGCGAATTAAAGCTCTCTCTCTCTCTCTTCTTTATTCAGGTCGATAACGCGCGCGTTGAAAAATTAGCCGTAAGTTATTCGAAGCTTATTTCTCTCGAGATTCGTTAGTTTCCAAGTTTTCTCGCCGGACGAATCCGTCTCTTTCTCTCTTCTTCGATCTCACTCCCTTTTTTTCTTTTCGTTTTATTTTTTTTTCGTCTTTTTTTTTACCTTCGGCTTTTCGCAAAGAGGCGGCTCGACGACAAAACTCTCCGCGTCTCGGCGTCACACGAGGCGCCGATTACGCCAACTCTCCGTTTGCTCCGTCCGAAACTTTTCAAGTTTTTCCTCTCGCTCGATCCTCTCCTGATTCCTTCTTTTTTTTTCCTCTTTTCGAGTAAATGGGATTATGGACCTCGCTTTCGCGTCTCTCTTTCTCGTTCTCCGCTCTCGCCCGTTTTACTTTCCATTTCGCTCGGTCTTTCGGCCTTCTCGTATTCCACGCGTCGCGCCTCGCTCGCTCTCTCGCTCCGACTCCGAAGTACTTGCAAAACCAGTTCACGTGTTCTCCCATATACGCATGCACGAGAAGGAAAGAGAGAGAGAATCCGAGGGCTCATGAGAATGATCTTGATCTTCAACATCCACGAAATCCGGACGCGAGATCACGCGAACTCTTCCCTCTCTTTCACCCCCCCCCTCTCTCTCTCTCTCTCGTACATCGGCCACGCCAAAGTCTCGTGAAACGTGGAAGAAATTCTTTCACAATCTCGATCCAGCAGTTTTTGGATATTCAAGGTTAAATTCGCACCTCGTAAAATTAATTTCAATTCGTACACTTTGCATATATTTAAAGTTTCCTCGAAGTTTTGTCTCTTGAGAGAGAAAAACTTAATAAATTTCACATTATGTATTGTGAGTTACTACTTTGTGCATGTCGATACAGTTTAAATGATATTGCGATATTTTTACTCTATAAATGATCAAATTTAATATGCTTTATATTAGGAAAACTCTAGAAAAATTTCTATTTTTGTCGAATAAAGTAAATAAAGATATGATCGACAGAAACTAATATAAAAAACTAGATACAAGTATAATTTTTACTTTTGATTAAACAAAATTATTTTTTTTAAATTAAAACAATTAAAACTTTTTTTTGCAATTATTTAGAATAATTATCTTTTTTTTTAATTGAGATTTTTTTTGCATGCTCCTGTCCATTAATTTCCAAGCTACTGATTTTAATAATTAGATGGAACGAGGGCGAGACTCTCCGGAAGCGACGTAAAAATCACAAAGTTTTGACGGAAAGAAGGTCGTCAGGGGTTTAAGCTCTCAAGAATTAGAAAAGAAGGTTAAAAAAGTAATTACAATGTTGGCAATCTTCCGAGCGTGTTTTCACGCTCCTGGCAGGCGAAACGTGTTCTTCCCTCCGCAATTAAGTGCCCAAATTTTTATCCCCATTATCACCGGAAAATAATTAAATAACTGCCATCCGAAAGTCATTAATTTTTTTTTTCTCAGAATAACTGGCACAAATTTTTGACCGAAACAATCAATCTTATTTATTGTCTAAAATTCCTTATAATTTTTTTTTCAAATACAGATTTCCATTCAAATGTTAGCAAGTGACTAAATGCACCAGAGACAATAATAAAAAGTACATTCGAAAGGAATAAAATCAAAATGTGATCCAATTCCAACGTCGAGTGCAATATTTGGACAATTTATTAGTGAATAATAAAAAAAAGGAGAAATACAAAAGTGACAGAGTGAAGGGAATTGGAGGAGAATTAAGAAGGAACGTGATGGAATTGCATTGAGGGGGTAAAAAAGTAGAGAAAAGAAAATAAAAAAGTATTGGCGTGACGCAATCAAGGTTCTCTCGGCGGAGATCGACTTGACGAGGGATCGCGACGAAAAAAGTGCGGTGAGGCAGGGGGGGAGGGGGAATAAAGGGAGGCATCAAAAATGGCACTGAGCTCGCGTTGTCACGGCGGAAACGTTCCCGCGGTCGGGCGCAACGAAATCTCGAGCGGGGAGCCGACGAATCCGGAGGATTCCGAGGCCCCGATACCTGTTGCCAATAATTTTGAGCCACTGAGCGATTCCTGCGGCGAGAGCGACATGGAGGGTCTCGATCTGTCCCTATTCGAGCCTCAGGGCGATGGAAATTCGTGGTGTGATTCCCGCATTCATGCCGGAACACTTTATCTTCTCGTTCACTACTGCGGTAAGATTATTGTCCGGACTCGCTTTACGACATTGCCATTATACTTTTTAAGGTATTTTCTCATTCATCTGTCCCCTTTTCCCTTTTCATTACTTTTTTTATACCTTTTTTTTCACATTTGCATACTCTGAACAAAAATTTGTCGAAAACCTGACTCGTTTTGTCAAATGAGAGCAAAAGAATTATAACGAATAATTTTGCACACATTTTACAAATAAAATTGTTCATGTTGTAGGATTACATGATGATAAACAGAATTTTATAAAAAAATTTCTATTTCACTTTTTATTGTTGGTTTTTCAGATTTTATGCAAATTTTGTTTTTTTTCCATAATTATATATTACTGCCAGCAATTTTACAACAATGGAAATGTTTCTTTGTGTCTTGTGGGACATGAGTTCAAAAAATGTGATTAAAATCAACAAAGCTGTAAGCAACAACGTGGCAGAAATGCTGTGATAATAAAAAGAGGTATGCCTGAAGGCGTTGGAAAGTTAATCACCTCGATGTCATGATACCTTGTATTACACCAGGAATGAATTTACATGTACGAGTGCGTACGTGAACCAAGCTCGGGTACAGACTCGACGACGAATAATTCTACCTAATCTCAGACTCTAACTCAGAATTATCACATGTGGTTATTTCACCGGTTATCTTATGGAGAACTTGCCAGAGAGCGTTCGCAATGCCTGGCGCCAATCTACTTCTTAAAATAAATCGAAGAAAATTCGATTATTATTTATTACTTGGCAACAAAAATTTCAAAAGTAATTTTTTTGTTCTTCAACCAAACGATATCGAGGAGAGAGAATTCAAAAAAATTTCACACATTGAGAGAAAAGTGTGGTAGATATTTTATTTTATGTATAATTAAATATATTTTTAGATTCTGCCCATATATAATTTATAGTTTCCAGATATTATATTTTGGAAATATATTATTGATTCAGACTTTAATTTTATATAATATTTAGTTCTATATTTGAAAATATTTAGTTATAAAGTAATCGATATTTATATATTGCCAAGATAAACTTTATTTTATAATTTTTTATTATTTTTGAGAATCATATATTGTAAAAAATATTGGTAAAAGCCCCAGAGAGTAAGATATTCAAAAGTACAAAGATAAACGTGGATTTGAGCTAAAATTAACGATCTTATTGCGATGCAGAAGTGTATCGATGTACGAGAGATATATATTCAATTAAATAGCTCTCGAGGAAACGGAGTAGCTTCTCGCAACGACGTGCCGAGGGAAAGAGAGGAAAAGAAAGAGCGATTCGAGTGAGATTTCTCGTTTGGTATATAAACAGGTGAAAAGGCGTTTACGTAGTCTCGCTTTACCTGTTTGTACGGCAAACGTATCAGGAATTTTTTTTTTTTTTTTTTCATGCGAGCCCTCTTCCATTCTCTCCGGCAACATAATACCGTTGCGCTTCTCCGCGCGATCCTCAATACCTCGTCACATTCTCGATAGACGTGGAAAAACGAGCATTTCAGTGACAGGATGAAAAAAATGTCTTCCAGAAAAAGAAAATGTCGAAAAAAAGGAAGAAAATGAGAAAACTCATTGTCACGAGAATGTTGAAGATAGGCAGGCTGTCTGCTGCGATTTCTCGATGCTATAAATCGATGCAGGTAAATGAGCTTAGTCGTTTGTGCCCTCGAGAACTCCTTTTCCTTCACCGATGTAAATTCTCTCTTTCACGTCCTCTTGTCCTGCTTTCTCGAGTTTACTTTGTACTCTTTTCTGTCCTTTCTCACACGCCACTGACGAGTACACTGCAGGAAAAATTCAGAAAAATTTTTCTTAAACAATCATAATAATTAATCAATTTTTAAAATATTAAAAAAATTCTATACTGATATGTATTTTTAAAGATTGAAAGATTAATTTTCTAATACGATGCTGAAGTTAAAAGTCATTTAGAAAAAAAAAAAATTTAATAATATTTTTTCCTAAACCATTTACACTGTAAAAATTATCAAATAATTCATCAAATTAATAAAATATTTATTGTAAAATATCAAAAATAGAATATGAAGGCATTATTTTACAGCAATTATCGTACAGTAATTATTTTACAAAATATGTGTGTTATACGAAGAATGAAAAATCAATGTCTCGTTTTTACGTGTGGAGATTTGGATGGAGTTAAATATAATGAAAAGGACGATGACCCTCGTGTTGACCCACTTATCACCGAGTTCGAAAATAACCAAGTGCATTCCGAATTCTCGCAGGAGCCGTATCAATTATTAATCGGCTCGCTTCGATTTATTCGCCGTCTTTCTCCGCTTACGGGAATCCCAAGCTCGTTCGAGCTTGAATAAAACATAACTCGAAAACTTTCCGGCCCCGGCCCTTTCAATTTTTTTCGAGTTTCTCCGCGTTGTACAAATGAACGTTTTTTACAGAAATTAAAAAAAATTAAAAAAATAAAAATCTCATTGCGAATTATCTCACAGGACTTTTGCTCTTCAAGCATTCTTGGCTCGTCGTAAATTTTTTTTATTTATTTCATCAGCCCTTTGGTGGAGATTTTATCAGGCAAATGTGATTTAGTCTGGAAAGTTCATGAAACAGAACTAACAGCTTTCATGCTGTGTACAAATGCGAAACAAAAGCTCTGTACCTTTTCCCCCCGCTCCGTCGTTCGTGCTCTCGCTAGAGCTTGCGTCTCATCGCGCTCTGGTTTCTGGTATCTCGTCGAAGTTTCTCAAAGTTGCGAGGGCGTTTGCCCGAGGAATATCTGGCAAACTGGGCAACGGATTGTCGGCGCAGATGAGACAAAGGAAGTAAAGGGTTTTCACCTGGTCCCTCTCCTAATGGATGTGTCAAGTGCAGCTACAGGTCACGTTCCTTGTTCAATCACAGAATGAACCGCAATTTTCTCCTTCCCCCATTTCTCTCTCTCTCTCTCTCGCTCACTCTTTCATCTTTAAATCTATCTCCGCACGTAATCACGAGTTTTTCTCTGATTTTGCGAGAAAAAAATCGATTCTCGATGCGAATCTTTTTCATCGGGACTCAAAGACTTTCATGCGCATACGCCGGTGAAGTTTTTCCAAAGTATATGTTCTCGGTATATATACACGATTTTTCCTCGATTTTGATGAACTCTCGTTCTAGAAATAGAGTTCTTTTGAAATGTTTTAATTAAGCTGGATAAAGGAATTTATTGAAGATTAAAATCGAGGAAAATTGGAGTCCGGCGGGTATTTTAAAATGGTGGCCGGGGAGGATTGGGCATCAGAACGCCGGACGCCGGTATATAAGCGCCAGGAGAAACGACGTGGAAAAGCGAGACCGATAAAAGGAGACAAAACACGTGAGATTAATTATTCGGAATGAATGTTGGCTCGAATGCGTCGCGAAGGACCATTAGCACCCGGAAATTGTCAGGTTCAACGCCCGTCCCCGTACCCCTTCTCCCCCGTTGGCATCCTCAAAATCACGAGGCTCGTTTCTCGTTCTCCAGCACTCTCCTAAATTCTCCATAATGGAATCTCCACTACCGGGCTTTTAATCTGAATACGATATCCACTCGTGTTTTCATCTGTTTGCACAAATTCGCACTGTCGGTATTCTTTAACTATTTTTTATTCTGTCATTTAATTTTCATTTTGTATATTAAACCCATTTTATTAACAACCAACATCGCTGACTTTGCAACACATTTTTATAGTTAGAAAAAAAGTATGGTTTTTTTTATATTTTTGAATATGATGAAACAATCCGTACTCATTTTAAAGTCAAATTTAAATATGGTAGTTTTTTGAAAATAAAACGATAATGACACATTTAGTTATTTATCAAACTTACTCAATCTTTTTATTGCAGACAAATACAATTTGTCTTCTTTCATTTTACATTTTCGATAGACATTCTTAAATAAAATAGTATGTGTAAAATGCAACATCTGAAAATTGTCAAGTATTTTTGGTTTCCCAGACGACTTCTTTTTTGGTCGAATTTATTTCCACCGGTAATTGCGTACCTGGCAATTTGCCGATTGCCCGAAGAGGAGTGGCAGGCTGATAAGTGATTTCGGAGAGAAATTTGCTGGCTTGAAATTCTGGTAGCAGAGAGTATATCGATAAGATAGGTACAAGTACTTTATTGTCGGTGAACTTGTGTGCGGAAAAGTGGAGAAATGGAAAGAAAGAGAAGAAAGATCGCGAGAGAGAGAGAGAGAGCTTTCGATAAGACGATCGAAAGTTCGGACGAATTGCGGATGAAAGAATCCCGTTTTTCACGTCTCGGACACCATTAGAGTTGTCGACCTCTGGGTATACGTTGAATAAATTTCAACCCAAGCTCGATTCTCCATTGTACCATTTTCTATATCACCCTCTGATAGTTCTGGATTTCTCTATCTCTTACTCCTCTTCGCATTTTATCTCGCCTGTTCGATCTTTTTTCGCCTCAGACCCATCTCTTTTTCTCGAGAGAGCTACTGAAATCGTGTATACCATGCAAATCACTGCATCTCGTTCGAGAATCGCTCGCCTCGAGATTCAACAGTTTCACTTTGTCCGATCGAGAATTCCTGATGTAATGTCACTTGTCCAAGAGCTGGAGAAAATAATATCAAGTTTTCAAGACTTCTTGTCTGTATATAATTATCATTTTTGTTTATGAAATTACCTTTACGAAGTGTTTTCAGTTAATTGGGTAGTCATCTTTCATGTTGAATATCCCAAGCATAATATCGCAATGGTATGAATAGTATTTTCTGAATATGTATGAAGATTTTCGTGCAACTCTCATCTTTGAACGATACTTTCAGTGCAAAATAAACTGGCGATGGTTAACCTTGCATTTGTATGAATTTAATTTGAAAACAGAGGCAGCCAGCGAGCGTATAAAATTCCATAGATGCGGTGTTTGAGAAGCTGGCTCATGAAATTGGTAAAGTGCAAGTATACGAGGTCCGTACTCTCTCTCTCTGTAACGAAGCCTGGCCCGAACCAATTTCGTAAAGGCCTATCGGGAAAGCAATTTGTCTCGGATCCGAAGTTCAGAGACGCCGCGAGAATCGTTTCTCAAAGGCCCCTCGCCTCGCTCCTTTACCCCAGGGAGAAACACTTGCCCGGGATTTTCGTAGCTCGACCTTTTATCTCTTATCAAAGCTGTGAATAAATTAACTGTGCACTTATTTACCCAATAACAATAATAACGACGATAAGAACGAGTCGGGCGAGAATCCTCTTAAAAGATTAACGTTCGAGCAACGGGAATAAAGCTTTCACGATTGTTGAGACATTTTTAGCTTTGACACGCACTATGCGGGACTTAAACTCCATTCTTCGTGACAGAAGAAAATCCACACGTACAGTTAAATCATAAAACAAGTCGTTATTTATGCAAATTAAACATGTTTTTGAAAAAATGAACAATTGCTGGATATTTCATTTATGACGTAGAAGGCAAAAATTTATTTTTTTGGTTGTAATAATTATTTTTAAATACTTATATTGTTTATTTTTGCAAATACGTGTATGAATTTAGTGTAAAATCATTACTTGAAATTGTTTGAGATATATGATTCTTCAAATTTTGCATCGATCTTCTTCAGCATTGTGTTAAAATAATTTTATATGACACTGTATATATGAATACTATTCCCTTCAAAATCATTCTTTTCGATTTCAAGATCTTATTCGATCAGACCTTTTCTGCTCCCAAGAATTCATATTGAAAAATGGAAAAAATTGGTCGAAAAGTCAGTTTTTTCGATTTTTCAATATGAATTCTTGAATTTCGTCCTAAATAAGTATCATTTTCGTTATCTACAGAAAATTTCCGATCGAATAGGCTCTTAAAATCGAGAAAAAAAATTCAAAAATTTTTTTCCCCTTTCCATTTTTTCAAAAAATCGCAAAATTTTTCGAATTTTTTTTTTCGTTTTTAAGAGCTTATTTGATCGGAAATTTCCCGTAAATAACGAAAATGTTACTCATTCGGGGCGTAACCTAAGAATTCTTATAGAAAAATTGAAAAAACTGATCCCAACATCAGTTTTTTGGCTTGTACTGTATAGTGGTTGTCAGTAACAGAGTCTATCTACTACACTATATACTTTTTACAGTTTCACTTCATGAAAAAGTTACTATGGACTATTTGCACAATTTTTACGGATAAAATAGAAAAAATATATTCACAGTTTTATATAATAGAAATTCATACCTTTTCAGATTGCGTTTTTTCTTCTACTATTTTTCACTTTCTGAAGTGTTTGCCACGAAAGTCATTCTCTTGAAAAAAGTGATGGAAATTTGACCTAAATTTACATGAAATTTTACAGTTTGTGCAGATTTTCAAAAAATTATGTCTTGAATGACTTTTGCGCGACTTCTACATACTTGAAGAAATGACAAAGAGGAGGACAATGAGAAGTAGAGAGAGAGAGAGAGAGAGAGAGAGAGAGAGAGAGAATAAAAGTGACAGTGTTTGTTTTGCATTAATTAAGCGTACGGCGTATAATTGAAGAAAGTTGGCCCACGCGGAAACGCTGGCGAGAGGGAGAGGAGGGTGGTTAAAAAGGGGGAGAACGGGTTCGAGATAAGATCGCCGGTAATGAACCAGCTTCGGATTCGCGAGGACACTCCTAATGAGAGAAGACTCGACCGAACTCGGGACGCGATCGCGCGAGAAACTTTCAACTCCGCTCTTCCTTATTTCATTTTTGTTTTTCTCGTATTTCCTTTTTCTTTTTCGAGTCTCCGACCTTTCCGCAAAACCATGCCGGGTTTGTTGTTGACGCTCTTCACGCTTCTTCCGAGTGCTTTAGCTCAAGAAACCCTCCACTGCATTTCTCACTCGTCTCTCACCGAGGAAACAACAACGTCTGCCCTCCAGAAAGATCTACGAGACCTTTCTCCCTCTCTCGCCCATTGCACAATACGCACGCAATTTCTTGACGAAGGTTTTTCTTTCAAGTCCACGAATATCAGGGATTTAGCAAAAAAGCGATCCATTAAAAATAAGAAAAATGATCGGGAAAATGTGTGTTATTGTTTGATTCAATTGAGAAGCGAAAAAATGATATATTATGATGAAAAGAAGTTGAAATAAGAGAAGAAAAGAAGAAACAAGTTATTTCCGAAGTGCGTAGGTCGTCTTACAATGAAAGTTCATCAGGGAACCGAAATAGAAAAAAGAGCCCTCGTCGCCCACCTCTAAACTTTAGGGGCCTCGTAAAAATGTTTCTGACATTAAATTTGGTGACCTTTCCCGGATTCCTGCCCGCTCCCACTCGTCTTCCGTTTTCTCCCTGGCATTATTTCTTTATTTTCAACATCGTGTCTATTTTTCTCGGCTTATTTCTGCGGCGCGGCGGCGTTCCCTCAATTCTTCCGACTTGATGGATTGGACGAGATATTCTCTCGGAGATTAGCTATCGTATCTTTTCTCTCTCTGTTTCAATCTCTCTCTTTTCCTCTTGGGAGAGTTTTCTCAGAACGAAGAATTTATACGTGCACGGAGAAAAATACATTTCAAAAATTTATACCAGGAATTGAAATAATACTGATATGAAGAGAAAAATTGCAGTGTAAAACTGTAATTTAGCCTTTT
>JAPYYW010004873.1:0-10110 GCA_030522545.1 Cremastinae sp. A BG-2022a
CGAGTCAGCGAGCGCGAAGCGCGCACGGAGTGGGGGGCCATAAAAATCTTCCCCTTGGGGGCTTTTGCGTTCTTATTGAGGTAGTGAACTGTATATTTAAATGAGACTGCCAAAAAATCATTGATGGCATTGCGCACCCAGTTCTGTCGGTTTGGATCGTCGCACGATTATTTTCACGGGATTTCTCAGGGACGGAGAGAGAGATGATGAGAACGAAAGAAACAGCGCACCTGCTAGCTGATACGCTGCTCATTTTATAATGCCCGAATGAATTCGACTCCGGCTCCGAGTCGCCCTCGCGCACGATTATTTTCGCTATTCTATTCGCTGCATATGCCCCGGGTGCTCGGACCTCGGCATCACATCCAGCGCCATTTTCACGCGATTACCCGAACGATAACCACCGTGATAAATACACGGCCACCTATCACGCGCGCTAATGTTTCTTATTGCATTCTTATTTTCCGCCTTACTCCTATCACCTGCGTATCGTTTTCCTACGCTCTCGTCCCTTTTCTCCTTTTTATTATTCTTATATTTTCTCATCCTGCATCACACACGGCACCCCGCGAGTCACAATAGGTCAACCGTTATTAATTACGTCAAATTGTACTCGACAACCTTTCCATTATAATTATAGATAACGATTTCACTCTTTTTCTTCATTTCTCATTCTTTTTTTTTCCCTCAAGATTCTTGAACCCGTGGAAACTTTCACGTATATATATATATATAAATACAGAGGCTGGATTTAATTTTTTAACTCGAAGGTGAATCAGCGGAACATCAACGAGATTGTTGTGCAACCTTACCGCGAATCCGGAATCAAAAGTGACTCACTTCGAGAGTGAGATATCGTTTCCACGAGAATTGAAGATTTTTTTGAAACACCCAACGGAATTTTTTGCTCAAATATATCCAATTAGCGATCTGGTCTCGGACGTTGCGGAATCTCGTTAACGATAACGAAACCGTTTTGTTTTTTTTCCGAGTTCACCGGGTTCTTTTTTTCGACTCGCGGGTAATCACGAGCGGGAACAATTACAGTGATACAGATGAGGCGAGATGTACGTAGAGAAATTGAATTTGGCGATATCGTCGCCGCGGAGAATCGTCGCGATGACTTCGCGGTTCGTTTGCTCGAATTTTCAGGGAGATTTGCTCGTACGTAAGCGCCGATATAGGCGGAAAGGAGCAGCAGGCGGGAGGAGGCTCGTCGTCTCTCGAAACTCTCGACATTCACCGCAGGCTCCGAGTTTGAAAAATTGCCTCCGGGCAATCTTCAACTTCGCAAAGACTCGAGCTCGCGCGCGCCCGTGTCCACAACCGTACATTGTATGTATGTATATGCGCATGGTTTTATGATGTTATATGATTTATGATTAATGCATGAGAGATATTTTTCGATCGGAGCACAGGGTGAGGCCAACTGATAGAGGAAGAAAAAGATGAAGCATATATAGAGTGTGCATGTGTGTGTGTGTGAAAGAAAAAAAGAGAGAGAGAGAGAGCGTTATTGCCGACTTTCTATCGATCTCTAGCCAGGATCTTATTCGTATCCTTCTTTCGTCACTCGTCGTCGCTTTTTATTTTCGCTCTCTTACCACCGAAGATTTCATATGTATATTTGATTACGGTACGAGCCTTTATTTCGCGAATATCGATCCGCGATGATCGATCTCGGAACGACGTGTGCATAATAGGAAATCGCGCTTGCACGAGTTTATTTCTCTCGTACGAATCTTTTCGCGCTCCCTTTTATTCTTGTTATTCTTCATCTCTTCGCTTATTCTCTATTTCTCTTCTCCTCTCCCGAGAGATTGGAAGTCAGCGAATAAAGAGGAAGCGCGGGATGAATCCCGTGTACGGGCTGTACGAATCGCTTATAATATATATACCGTATCCCAGGGAATCCTTCTTACAAAGATTACATTCAGAGATAGACAGCCGTTTTGCTTGTACGCTCGGTGACGAGGCAGGAACAAATCTTTACAAAGAAATAATATAATATAATATACCATCGGGATTATTGCGATATACCGCGAATAGTTTCAACATTTTTTCACATTTTTATTCGTGAAAGTATGACGATGGAGTCCAGATCGAGGCAAAGCGGTAAAAAGCGGTATTGTAAAATGTATAAATAATGACCATCGATGTTTTGAGTCATTTTTTATTTTTATCGGAAAGAACATTACACTCGGACGGCTCGAGTCGTTATCTAATGAGAATTTAGAAAGAGGCATCGAAATTCTTGTTATTGGCCTTTTTCTTTGTAGGCTCGACGAGTGAATCGATTATCTCCGAGATAATTGCTCGTGATGATGAGTTGGCGTTATGATAATAAAGAGAACGTATATATTGTGGTAGAATTGAGCGTGTACACTTTTGTTAGAGATTTTGTACCCTCTGCTCGCCAATATCTCGCTCGAATCTACACAAGACACCCGGCACCGGATCTCTTTGCTCCGCTCTGCTCCCCATATTAGGAAGTTCCACGGACCTGTTTTCTTCCTCACTCCGATTCGTTATTCCTCTTATTTTCACCGACGTACGAGCCCATGCACAAATTTCCATCTTCAAAAATTCGAGCTGATCGAGAATTTCCGCGTGCCGATGACAAAAAAGAAAATAAACGTTCGAAAACTCGAGCTTCGGATTTTATAAACAATTTTTTAAAATAAATATAGACATTTTGTCTATTAAAAAGTTTTGACTCTAGTTTTTACATAAAGTTCGCAAAGCGGCTGCGAATTTTCTGTTCTCCCACACTCAGTAATTCTCTCGTAAATTGTAAAATAAGAGTATATTTTAATTCTAATACCCGTATTATCGTATACATATTTTATTATCAGGTGTACACCGTTGGCATCTTTCAATTACCATTTCTTCACAGTGATGTTGCACTTTGAGCGAGTTGTAAATTATTCTCGCGAGCGGAGTAAAACCAGCTTCGCGCGATATTTCGTGTATATGTTTCGCGTTTTATCGATATGAAGCGTGAGCAAAAAAGGTCTGATCGAATAAGATATTGAAATCGAAAAATAAGTTCTGAAGGGAATAGTATATTTTTTTCCTGTGTGTTCACACGTTAAGAAAACATTAAACAAAAAAGAAAAGTATTGAACAAGCCTCAAAACTGATTTTTGGATCAACACTGCAAAATTCGCAAAATTGGAAATTTTGAGAGTCTATTTAATCGAAAATTTTCCGACTTATGGATCAGTTTTCTGAATTTTTCAGTATAAAAAGCTAGCAAATATCATCGTACAAGAATTATACCGCGAAAAACCGATTGACATTTAACCGGACGAGCACGTGCATCGAATAAACAAAATTTTTACAAAGTTTTATCGGTAATAAAGATTTTAAAAAAATAAGAAATTGGATATCGATTAATTAATATTTTAAAAAATTATTAAATGGATGTAAATTTTTGTTAATTCTGAGTTTCTCGATTTAATTTTGGAAAAATGTATAGTCGACGGTCGTCGGCAGAGTGCGGTACGGTCTGATCCGACAGTGCTTCGCTCTCGAGCTCGAGCCGCGATTTACCCTGGAAGTTCGCGTTCTTATCGACGACGGAAAAGCAGATCCGGAACGACTGTCTGCGGATACTGTAGAATTCCTTTTTTACCAGTAGCCATTCGGTTACCTAAGAGACACGCTTTGTCGTTATCTTGACATGACAAGATCGAATTCTGTAATGAAAAACTGGTCATTCGAAACGAGTCGAAATTTCAGCTCTCCGGATCATAAACCAAGTGGGAGCGTGAAAAGGACTCGAAAATCTGACGTAACGTCTGGGCGGAGGGTAGAATTGGACGTTTCGTCAAGGTTTCGGTCGTTTGGACCTTCGTCGCACATAGGAAACCCGTTATTTATGGTCATTAAGTAAACGAGAAAAAAAAACGAAAACGCGAACGGTCCGATCGTTCTCTCTTCTCTATTTCTCACGAACGGGCGATTATGTCAATTTTTTTCTTTTTTTCTGCTTGAATCATTCCAGAATAAAAAAAGAGAGAGAGAGAGAGAGAGAGAATTTGCGGCTTGTCCGATAATGAAAAAATTCTTGGAAGTTCCAAAAAATTTTTTTAATACCACAGCGAATATTGTAAAAAATAGTGAAAATGTGAATAAAAGCACGTTAATTTCCGTATACAGGTGAAAGAACGAGAGGACGAGCATATACACGAATTCATTTAGCAAAGATTGCTAAACGAGGCATCAAACTTGATACAATTAATGGCCTCACCGACACGCTGTAGTGAGTCCTCTTCCTCTCTCTCCCTCTCTCACTTTCTATATACTTCTTCAGCGAGGAACTCGATGATTTACTGCCGGAGCTCCGCCTTCCGGTGCGTAGAGAAATAAGAGATATCGGAGTCTCTCTCGTGTCAGAATCTTTCGACGTATTTCGTACATTTTTCCTTTGCACTTTCGCTTACGTTTCTATCCACTCTATTTCGTACAAATTTAAATAATATTTCTATATGTAAACTATTATTTTAAGGCTTTTTTTCGTTCTCACTGCTTCTTATATGCATTTTAATACACTTTAACGTATTTTTTCAACTTTTATCTAGTAGCTATTTAGAAAATGAAAAATGGATGAAATTTACTGTATATCTGATAAATGATGGACTATTTTTGTTGGAAAAGTGACAATTTGAGTGAAGTTGTGCGGATGCGAGCTCTGGCAATAATTTCAGAGGATAATGGCGGAGTTGAGAACCCCGAGGTGGCTCGTGCTCGAGGATGACCTATGACCGTGGCGAAGAATGGTGCGATGGGGCCCTTTTTGCCGGGCACGCGAAGAACAAGAAGAAGAAGAAGAAGAAGAAGAAGCCTCCTCGTCGTGAAATATCTTTCTCCGTCTTGCTCATCGGCGTCCTCGCTCGCTCCTCTTCTCGTTCGGCGCCTCGAGGCACGCGCAACTTCCTTCCCCTCGCGTTTCCCTCAACGACGCTGTTATAAGGTAATTTCTCGCGATTGGCTCGCTCTCGTGTCGAGCGCCGCGTGCAAACCACCGAGATTCCTCGACGATTCGCCTGCCCTTTCCCCATTTTTCGCGTCCCGATGCCGCACGCCGACCGCGACGAGGAATCGATTCGATCCGAGAATTCGCGAGAGCACGCCGATCACTGTCACTCGCCGGACGAACATTTTTTTGCTCTCGTATCTCTACAAATAATTTTGCTCCCTTTATTCTATTACTTCCTGCTGGACGTATAATCAACTAAATTTTATTGTTTCCTCTCTTTCGTTAACATTTTTTAAACTGATAAATTTAAATGACGAAAATATATAACATTCGCTAAATGAATAAAACACTCGAATATGTGAACAAATCGAATGAAAACGTTGAATTTTTTTGTAGATCTGCAGTTTCGATTGATAAATTTTTTTAATTTCTAATAGACAGTCGTCTTTAAGACTCGCGAAGTGTCTCGATGTTTATTCGAAAAAAGTGTAAATAACAAAAGCAAGTGCATCACATATCGTCCGAGGGTTGTGCGACGAGCGAGAGACCGAGAGAATACGATGAGCGCGGAGAGGATGAAAAAGCTGGACAAAAATGTGTCGAGAATATAAGTTAATTTGAAGTGGTCGAGCACGCGCACTTACACGGACGCGCGTGTAAACGAGAGAACAAGAAAATAAAAGGAGGAAGCGCGGAGAGAGCGATGCGAGAGAAAAGAGAGGAAATAACCACGCCTCCGACGGTAGAATTAAACGAGGATCGCCGAGAAGTTTCTGTTATGCCGATGTCGGAGGAGGTTTTTCGGCGAGACGACCACCTGCCGGAGAACGCACACAATATGCATATACTCCCTACATGTATACATATACGTAAAAACACATACACGAGGATGCAGAGACGAACGCGTGGAAGAGAGATAGGGACAAAAAAATGAGAGAAATCTCGTATGTTTTCTCTCCCTTATTCTCCCCCTCGCGCATGAGGCGGAAAAGAATGAAATAAGGAGGAAAAGAATAACCTACGCGCGAGAGGATACCGGGCGAGATACAAGCCGGGGAAGAGGATGGAGACGAGAGGAAGATAGTCGCTCGACTGGTCAGCAGCAGGGCGCGTCGTTCTGCGCTTGGACATCAGTTGCAGCACGGCGCGAGGACCTCGCCTCTCGCAACTATACAACGTCGCTCATAAATTCTGACGGACTTTCCTTCGCGCGAATATATTTGCTCAATGGAACACACTCTCCGATGTACGTGCCTCGCGCGTCCCGCTCCGTGTTTGTCGAGAAACGCATTTTATTTGTAAATATACACGCAAAAATCCGATTATTTTTTTCATATCGAAGACTATTCTCATATCGCTTTTTCATCGGGAATCAACATTTCAATATTTTTCGCGCAATTTCGATCGAATTTTTGCCTTCTAACTTCATAAGTTCATATCTTTAAGGTAGTACAACCGCAAAACCGTGCTGGGACAGATTTTCTTTAAAATTTGCACAGGTCTTCTTTAATGTCGTATGAAAACATGTGTCAAATTTTACGAAACTTCACCATATCTAGAAATCGAGATATTATACATTGAATATCGTTGCTTTTTCGAATCTCCCATAAGAGCCCATGTTAAAAGTATCAATTTTTAAAAAATAATATATAAATAACTACATGGTTGAGCCTTTTTTAATTTTGCAAATACGTTAACACAAGAAATTTCAACTGATGATTTTACATCAAGTTAACATATAAGGACAAACTTTTGAATAGACTGTCTCGGTTGTACTACCTTATCTTCATTTCAATCGACTTTTATATAAAGATATTTTTGCGAGACGAATATGATACAAATTTTGTAAAATGATGGAATTTGTGTAATAATTGTGAAAAAATTGAGAAATTATGCTTATTATTTCGCAAAGCAGCGCATATAAGGTTAAATGTCCAATATATAATCGAGCGTTATTAATCTCGGTCTACTTTACTCTCAAACCGCAAAGATAGACTCTGCCTCCTGGCAAAGTTTTCGTGGGGGCGGCGTGTGTGAAGGGCGTTGCCCAATAATTATAATTATAGTATAGCGGCATTAGTAGCGTTAATTGCTACGTGAGTCTGGTCAAATAGACTGGTTCCGGAGAGCGAGAGAGGGAAAGAGCGAGAGCCGCGAGAGGCCCGAGGCCGCGTGCGGCGGCTTATTCGAAATAAGCGCGCACCCTAGCTAGCTGCTTGAGAACACCTCATCGCTCTTCGCTCTTCCTTCTCTATCGTACTAAATACCTCCCTATATAAATATATTTACATTTTTTTTATTTAAAATAGTACAACTCGTCTCTCGACGAGCTTTGGCAACCCCTTCCCCCTACTTCTTTCATCACATGTTAAAAATATAAATACATGTGTATCCTATATTAAAAAAGACATGGAGCCTTTAATGTCTGTGCGTATGTATCCTATATTAAAAAAAGTGATGAAACCTTTAATCAATAAATCGAAATAGAGTACATTATGCGAAGTTGTATGAAGTGTGCATCTATATCGAAGAACAGCAAAATATTAATTCAAACATGTCAAGAAAAAGCGGACGCGTAGTCGTTCGTACATTTAAAAATTGTAGAGTTTATTTCTAACAACAAACTCATCCTTATATTTATTTTAAACTTTTCATATACGCGTATGTATATAAAATAATAAAACGTACGATATATGATTATCGTAGAAAATTTATAAATTTTTTCGAAATTAGTTATGGTAATGGTAACGAGAAATAAAAGAATAATTCCCTTTCTCGGAAAACGCCTATGCTGGGCAGAATAAACCGTGAGACGATAATTCGTTTAATTTTATCTAATCGCGGCTAACGAGTCTGTCAGTGAATAAGGCGCGCGATCGGGGATAGAGAGAGAGATTTATCGAGAGATAGCGCTCAGAAAATTAATCCGAGAAGTCGCTGGGGATATATACACCGAGCGAGTTAATTTTTCATCGTTTATTATTCGCTCTCGGAGCTAAATAATAAAAGCGCGAGTGATCCCGCTTCGTCCCCGCGGTCGCGCCTTGTTCCCCCGATGGATTTTATTTTCAACGCAATTGCACGCCCACATCAACTTACGAGATTCTAGGTAATCCACCCACTGATGGATGGTTTCTCCTTCAGCAACAGGTATACGCAGAATGCCGAAGGAATCTGAAACGCATTTCTGATAACAGTAATTACGATAGCAGAGAGAGAGCCCGCTGTGTCATTCTCTTTTTTATTTTTCTCTTTCTCTCCCGCACCCTGGCTCTCCTTTTCTACCGAACAAAAGTCGCTCCGGGCACCGCCTGTACGGACGCACGCGTTATTTTCACATGTGTGCTGGATGTAGGTATATATATATAAAAAAACGCATGTGCATACATTCATTAGAATGTACCGAAGAAAGAGAAGGAGAGTCCCGCTGCTCGGATTTATCACGACTTAGAACTTTTGAAGAGAGAAATAAGGAGTGAGCCGGTCTCTACACCAGGGTGGAGACTCAAATATATTTTCATCTCTTTTTCTCTGCACCCGCTCCTTCAGAGATTTCGCCCTCGGCTGTACGAGACGGAACGGGCGGTTTCGCCTAATGCACTAATAACACGGTGGCTGAAACTCATAATTAATAATCCTCGCGCGAGACTCTCTCTCTCTCCCTTCTCTCGCTCACCATCTTCCTCTTATTTTTCCTCGACTCGGCATTGGAAGTATCGGAAACGGAGAATCAAACGAATGAAATATATATTTTCGAGACTTGTTGTTCTTCGAGTTCATGAAAAATGTATGGACACAGTCTCGAAAAGAGAGATGAGTTATCTATTCAGTCTGCACGTAAAACTATAAAAATTTTTAAATTATAAAAAAAAGACTAATGAAAAATGGCGTGAAACTTTTCATTGTTTAGCAAAGTATTTTTTAATATTTTTCAAATTATATTTCATTTCCAAAAATGGAAATAAACGATTTTTTATAATTTTATTGTAAAAAAATATATTCTCGTGTATTTATATCAAAAATTGATCGATACAAATTGGACGTTCAAAGTTTTTCGAGTTCATGAAAAATGTACACAGTATATCTAGCAAATTATTGTCTCGAGGATTGTAATTTTGTGTTTACCGGTTCTGCGAGTGTCACGGGAGAGACGAGGAAATGTACTAGCTGGTAAATAAAAGGACGACCGACGGCGAAGAGCATAGAGAGAGAGAGAAAGATGGCGAGAGACGAAGAGAAAAGCGAGGCGAGTAATTTTAATCTTGTCCTTTCAGACATTGTAAATTTGTTCCTCCCCTTTAAACTGTCTTGCTTCCTTTGGCTCTTTCTTGGAAGACTTTTCTCTCATTTTCGCGTATCCCGGCGGTCGTCATCGTCGCGCGAGGCCTGCCGCACGGTCTCCGTGCGCTTCTTTCAAGCACTCTCTGATATCCTTCGGAACGAGGAAAATAAAGACTCGCTCCTTCTTTCCAGCCCGACGAGGATGCCCGCACCGCGACTTTTCTCTCTCTCTCTCTCTGCTCCCCGCAAATAAGATAATCTCCATTATAAACTGAGAGGTAAAACCGAGTAAACGACCGCGAGAGAAGTTATTTACGCGGTGGAAAGCCGGAACGATGGCGGAAAACAGAGGAGAAAAGATGAACTTTGTTACGCGCGTCGGTCATTTTTTTTCTTCGCCAATCGACACAATTTATTTCCACGAAAAAAAACGTATATATTAATAACCTGATGTTCTCTAATTATATTTTTATACATATTTCAAATGTATAGAAATAAAATGTGTATAATCTTCATTTAGATCGGATATTTTATTTGAATTTTTATTACGGGGAATATTGTCGACAAGAAGTGATCGTCTGTCAAAGTTTAGTGTGTAATGAGAGTCCATAACCTTGTCGTGATGGATCATTATGGGGTTGGGAGCGAGCAAAGGAAGATAGCGACGTGAGCAGAGATAGCGATGGAACAGTGTATCCGATCTTGCGCCATTAGTCTGCTCTGATTATATTTTTATACATATTTCAAATCTATATTAAAAAAGACATGAGGCCTCTAATCGATTCATCGGACTAGAGCGTGTATTATGCGGAGCGCATTGACTTTTGGCTAATCTCTACTCATTA
>JAPYYW010004874.1:0-12887 GCA_030522545.1 Cremastinae sp. A BG-2022a
TGAAATTGTGCGCCTGATTCGCGATGATCGGAAAAAGGCCTAAAAACGGTCACAAACCAAAGTCCGTACCGGATCGAAAAAAAATCAAAAATTTTTTTTTAAATAGAGCAAACTGAAGTCTGATCTATCCTTTTTAAAACGCCGCTTCGGAATTTCGAATATCTTTTTTTTGGCGGAGTTATCAAACTTTAAGTGCGGCAAGAAATATCGACTGGTGTATCCAAACTTTTCAGCGGTAGTGTAAGTATAATTATACAAAATTCTTTTTGAAATAGTTTATAGTAGATTAAAATAAAAAATGTGCTGTATACACTTACCAGACAATATTCTTTAATTTGTGATTTTTTATAGCAAAATTATTATGCTTTTCATTAAAAAATATATTAAATTCTATGATAATATGTATAGTTGTCACTTTATGGTAGAAAACACCATCGGGATTTCTCTCAGTGTAGAAGCAGAATAATTGAAAGCTTGTTAAAGCATAGAAAACCAATATAATTTAATATCAAATATTTACATTAGTTTAGAAACATTCAAAGGATTTTAAATCTAGAAAAATACAAATATTCAATAATTAGGAGTAGCGAAATAAGTCTAACATGGTAAGCAAAAAAAGCAAAACAAGCACGCTGAGTACATTAAAATATTAATTTGAAAATAAAGAAGTTGTGTACATGGCTAGAACACTAAGTTATTTATAAATAATATAAAGAGTTAAAAGTTTTCTTTGAAGTGCACAGCAATCAAAGGGAAGGTGAGAGCCATCAATGGACTGTCGCTTTTCATCGCAGTACTGAAAGCCCGAGCTTCTTTTATGAGATCGAGAACGTCGCTTGAATTCTCATTTTTTCCTCCATCAGTTATTGACCTTTTAACTTTTAACAATTTTGATTGTTCAACAAAGCTACTATATTTTCGCAATGATTTTGCAATCTTTGGTAGATTTTTTTCCCAAATTTGACAAATCTGCTTGCCGAAAAGGCGCGAAGCATGATCCTCGATATATTTTGATGATTTTAAATATGGCTAATCTTGGAATATTTGGGATAGAGTTCTTTTTTTCTTGTTAATTTCCATCTTTTGCGTTGGATAAGTATCATCCATTAATTTAGCTATTTTGCTATGATCTTCTTCGTTGGCTTCAAATAGCTCGATAAGTAACTGTCTTTTTTCATTCTGGGAACTTATGGTTTCCGTCGGCGGCAAAAGTGGTTGGTATTCGACACAACCGTATTCATCTTGCTTTCGTAGTTTTATGATTCCAGCGACATCATCCTGATCGCCGTCGTTATCGCTCAACCTGCATTCGAAACGTCTTTTTGCTTCTTTATCGAATTTGCGATAATTTACAGCATTATGTTTCCATTCCAGAGCCAACAATTTTCTCACTGATTATATCGCAGAATGTTTTGGGATATTTTTCCGTCATCATTGTTGCAATCCTCTCCGCAGTTGATCTCGAGCAACCCTTTAAGTGATTAATCATATGATCTGCGATAACAGCCACCATTGTTCGCCGATCAACTTCGAAACATCTTTGCTCGTTTTTGCAACATTTCATTAGACGTTCTGGACATTTTTCCCAAATATTAATTCCTGATAATTGTTCTTGATGGTTGTTTGAGGCGGATTTTTCAGGTTCAACAGTTGTATTTGCAGTCTGAACCGTTGATTGCCAAGTCAGTTCTTTAGGTAATATCATCGAACAAATCGGTGTTGATGAGATGTTAGCGAGATCTGAAAGAATGTCGTCGTCGTTCACTTCTGTACCATCTTCCTCTTAGACGACCTGTATAAAAATGGATATAAGCATTACGTCAATAATTGAGCAGTATATACAATTTCGTTTATCACATTCTGTTACATATAATATGCAACATAAAAGGTTTTTTAACAACAGTATATTCATATTTTGAGAAGCATGCATATAAGTATGATGTCTTAAAGCTCTACGTTATATGCTAGTGTGAAAGATATCAACAAAATGCGATTAGCTTAATTTTCCAAATTATGAATATTTCAGTAAATTTCATACATAGATCAGCCCTTTTTTACTGCTAATGTTTTTATTACGTAAACATTGTCATTATTAATGAAAAATCAAGAATGTTTAAATTTATTGCATTTTACAGATGGCCGAGGAGTGTGCACTTTTACCTTAACATAAAACACTTTTCTTTAAGCGACCATTTGATATATCATGCATTTACGAGTTATGAAAAAAAATTTTTAGTTAATAACCTTATAATCATCCTCAGGAATATTTAATTTTTTTTTGCATCGTCGATTAAGTCAGTAAGCGTAACTGCTTTTACGAGTTTTTTTTTCCGCGATCAGGTAAGCAAACTTTGAAAAGAGGCATGCCTTTTATGCACAGTTCTGTAAATGAAGAACAAAAAACTATTTGCACATGAAAAAGAACAAATAGAAACAGCATCCGTTTTTATTTTAGATTTTTACTTTCGGTAATCGATAACGATCTTTTAAAATTGTCGGTAATTTGTTTGGCAGATTTTTTCTTGTTTCTTTAGAGTACATCTGTCATTTAAAAAGAGATTATTTTTATTCTCATCACATGCTAAAATGGTATGTTATGTATATATATTTATATAAATATATGTATATATAGATCACTTTGAAGACCCGAATTTGTTTATGAAAAACCCCTAGTATCATAAAAAAATTGTTAATTATTTACCAAGTATATCTGGTATTCATGACCTTGGTAAACCTTGGGCTCAGAGTATGTTGTTCTTTAATAAATTAGCAACAACTTTTCTTAATAAACTTAATCTCGCAAATCACTGTGATCTTAATAAACTTAATCTCGCAAATCACTGTGAACGTCAGAAAAACGTCATCAAAACGAGAGACACTTTTGGATTTGACTATCACAGACCAACCACCTTAAACGTGTCCGCGGCAAAAAATAGTTATTTTTTTGGACCACCCTAATATACATAAATAATGCTCAGTCATTCGACAGTTCGCTCATCTTAAAAGATATTATTTGATATTATATTTTCATATTGAGATTAGAACAATTTCTTGAAGTGCGTTAAAATTTATGTCCATTACATAAAATCAACAAACATAAATATAACTTCTTTGTCACGTACTAAGTCTAAAATTTCATATACCATAATATATGTAGTGAAATTATTATTGATTTTGTAACTTTTTTAACAATATACTATGATTTTCAGTGTTTTAATAATTGAAATTGGCAACCAATTATAGTAAAATTTAAATGTCGTTTTGTAATTTTAATATACTACCTAAATTCTGTAAAATAATAAACGTTTGTTATATTTTTCAATGCATACATTATTTAATATTGTATAACAATTTTGAAAAATTGTAGACAATATATAAAAATTCAATGCATAAGTATTAAAAAATAAAATAGAATATTAAATCTACACCCACTATTGAATTTTAATACACTTAAGTACTAAATTGCGTTTCATACACTGAGTTAAAAATTTTATTTAGCAAGTATTGTGAAAATAATGCTAATGTACGTTGTGCTAAAATAGCGTTTGGTGATATTCAATTACAAAAGTCTCGCGTTTTTAATAATTTATATTGAAAATTAATAGATAAATTTTTATTTGAATATTCTATCAATTACAAATGATATCATACACATTTGTGGTAATAAACAACTAAATATTTGTAATATTATAATCAGGGATGGTCAGAGCTCGATACTTTTCTGAGAAATGAAAATTTTTCAATGAGTGATGCTCATTTCATCAATGAGGTAATAAAGATTATCTATTGTGAATTTTCCAGTACTGAAATATAATTCTGCGTTTCACACATTGAAGTCGTAAATTTAATTCGATATAGTACCGTAAAAATGTTGTAAATTTCATAACTTTTTTTACAGTGAACGAAACCGCGAGTAGGGCCGGTAATTGTCGAGCGTGGAAAAATCGTTCTCACGATTCGTCAGAAGAGAGAGGCCAGAATCGAGAGAACTCCTTCGTCTTTCAAAGAGAGAGGTCAGAAATCCCCCGAAGATAATTGTCGCGATCCGATCTAATGTATAATAAAGAGAATTAAGAGATATTGTCAAATAAAATAAAGCGAATTATTGTTATAAATAGAAAATACAGTGTGAGTGAGAATTTATTGTCAATAGAAGGAACGGACGAAGCGGCAAACCACGAGGGTTAAGATCATGAGGTAAGTCTTCCATCTCGGAATTCCTGTTGCTTCTCTCTTTTGCTCTTCTGATCGTTTGGGTACCCAACGTCCCACCTTGAGAGAAAGATCTCAGTCTTTAATTGACAAAGAAAAGTACCGGAGTGCTAGTTCTCCGACTCAACTAGCTGGCGCCCAACAATTAGAATATTTTATAACAGAGCCCTGGCAGTCGCAGGACACCGGCCGCGTCAGGTGAAGGGTAACACGAAAAGAAAACCCATCTCATATTTTAATACACATATGTTTTAAATTTTTGAATTAACTTATGAATATTCAAATACTAAAATATTGTAATATTCATATATAATAGGGTGTCCGTTATTTACCAAGTTGTCTATTTTGGCTGGGGTATGGGCCAAACCGTTAGTTTTGGTCCTGCAATGAATTTTGAAAAAAAACCCCTCCGATGACGGGAAAGTCTGCCTGAATGACGATACTTTTTCCATTAAAATAACATGAGGATTTTGCACTTTTTAGATATTTTTTTCTTATTATATGCAATAACTTACTAAAAATTGTTGATTCTGCTTGTATTATGATCCCTCTAGATGGAAAAATTTTCATATAGGCGTCATAAATTTCTATCGATAGTTGTGAGAAGCTCCAAAATGCATTTTTACTGGTTTTTTTCAATAATTTTATTAAAGTTACTCACCCAAGCTATTTTTGCTTGGGTATGGGCCAAATAGTTTTTGTCCTACAAAGAATTTTGAAAAAAAACCCCTCCGATGCCATTTAACCCTGCCTGAATGACGATACTTTTCTCATTTAAATAACATGGAGATTTTTCACTTTTTAGAAATTATTTTTTTTCCTTATTATATTCAATAACTTAACAAATATTGTTGATTCTACTTCTATCATAATTGCTCTAGATGGAAAATTTTTCATTTAGGCGTCATAAATTTCTATCAATAGTTTTGAGAAGCTCCAAAATCCATTTTTACTGGATTTTTCAATAATTTTATTTAATTTACTCACTCTTCAATATATACTCTGTTTTGAATTTTCCATCTAGTGGGATCATAATAGAAGTAGAATCAACAATATTTGGTAAGTTATTGAATATAATAAGTGTTGAGTCTATCGCATACTCAACCGATATGTCCCGATGCTGATTGCCAGGCAAATCTGCCCGTTTCTGCCGGGCGCTCATAAAAAAGGGTCTCGAGCGCCTTCTGCTTGGTCCCTAACTATTTTCTGACCGTGTCCAGGTTTTTCCGTCACTACAGTTTAAGATTTTTTACTACCGATCCTAATTTCACCCTCTCAAAACTTGGAAATTCTGAATTACTTTAAAACGGTGTATAAACTCGAGAATATTTTTGTAAATTCCTTTATTACTAACAGCTGCAGCGACTTTGCATTTTTCCCGAAATATTTTTCCGATACGCCTAACCATATTTTTTCTTTCGAAATAATTTCTTCTTCCTTCCTTTCTCTGAGATTTCTTCCTCTTCCGATCTTTTTTCCAATTTCAAGTTTAGTTCTCCTTCAACCATCCACTCGCAAACACCACGCGGTACAAACAGTTTGGAAGTTAAATAAATTGTTAAAAAACTTTATCTTTTGTTTTATTTTTAATTAGTCGCACAAAATTAATTTGGCGAGCGACGTATCCCTCGCGAATAATTCAAAGGCGCGACGATACAATAAGTAAAAAAAAATTATTTCTAAAAAGTGAAAAATCACGAATTTTTTTCAAAATTGTTTGTAGGACAAAATCTAACGATTTGGCCCATACCCAAGCAAAAATGGCTTGGGTGAGTAACTTAAATAAAATTATTGAGAAAAACCAGTAAAAATGCATTTTGGAGCTTCTCGCAACTATTGATAGAAATTTATGACGCCTATATGAAAAATTTTCCATCTAGAGGAATCATAATAGAAACATAATCAACAATATTTGGTAAGTTTTTGAATATAATAAGGAAAAAAAATTTCTAAAAAATGAAAAATCACGTTATTTAAATGGGAAAAGTATCGTCATTTAGGCAGAGTTTCCCGGCATCAGAGGAGGGTATTTTTTCAAAATTCTTTGTAAGATAAAAACCAACTATTTGACCCATACTCAAACCAAAATAGCCAACTTGGTAAATAACGGACACCCTAATATACAATATGTTAGTTTTTCAAATATCGTTTTGAATTTTCAATGTCGTGTATGAAATTCCATAAACCAGTTTATACATTAAAACTTCCTACATATTTGTATGAATTTTCATAAAGATTTTTTCATGAATTTAATCATTTATAAATGAGTTTAATCATTCAGTTGGGTCTAAAGAACCACCCCAAATATTTTTAATTTTCATAAAACGTTATTTTTTCTCTGAAAAAAAACTATAACGACGAACATTATTTGCAAGTTTTCTCAATTTCTTCGTGTCCTTTGAATAAAAATGAAAATTATCGGCGTCCACTTGAGTTCGTGAAAACACACCTGTGCCGGATCGTCAAAGTAATTTGACGCAGGTGTACAGAATCGGGCCTGCTGCTCTGAACCACCCCAATTACTTAAAAAAATTATTTCCAACGTTCTAAATTGAAATTTTTGTAATTGCACATTCAGGTATTTGTACCGCAACAGTCCATTCAAAAGTTTCCTTCCTATGTAAACTAAAGGTAAAATCATTAGTTTAAATTTTTTTATAAATTTGTTTAAAAAACTAAATAAACCTTGTTTATTGCTGTATAAAGATTGGTGCCTAATTTTCAAAAGTCTCTCTATCTAGATATCAGGATATTTCATGTTGAAAATCACATTTTTTAACACAAGCTTTTATGAAAAGTTACAAAAAGATATGATTTTCACCAATAAATATCTCGACTTCTGAATAGAGAACCACGTTGAAGAATGTATGTGCAAAGTTTTAAGAAATTATATGGAAAACCATTTTTACCATAGAACCACGGTAGAACTACCTTAAAGATCTATGGGAAATACAATCCTAACAAAAAGTTAATTCTTAATGTTGAATTTGTAAAATCTAATCTCTGGTTTTTGCTCAAAAGTTGGCAATTTTTGAAGTCTTATTGTTAGTTTGACTATCAATTAGTAACTTCAGCATATTTTAAAAATAATTTATTATTTTTTAAGCAATTAAATTTAAAAAATTTAGTAAAACGTTTTAAAATTACTGTTGATACAAAATGAATACTACTACGAATGTATAAAAAAAATTCACACGAATCTTATATTTTTAAATTTTTATTAAGTACAAATTTACGAATTCTCTATAAGAAACAATGTTAAATTTCAGCAACTTTAGAGTTTTATAAAATCTTAAACCATTCAGTAAAACGATTTCAAATTTGGCACAATATTTTTTCATATGCTGAAGAACAAAATATAAAAAATTTAAAATTTTTAAAAATTTAAAAATTTAAAAAGTGAATCAATGATTTTTAGTATTGTAGACAAATAAATATTTGACTAATATTTGAACAACGATGAATTAGTAAAGAACATTGAAAAATTAATTTTGTCTCGATTTTTGTAAATTCGTAGATTCTATATTGGGTAAAATTATTCAATGAAAAACATTTTTCTCGCTTTGGAGAACTTCGGTAGTGTAAAATATTTTTCCAATTTTCATCGAGTATCGGATTCCAATGGACATGAGATAGCATTTTTACTTTTCATTTCTTTTGGTATTAATCTTCGGTATGTTCACAGCAGCGTTTATTATTGTAATCTTTCGCATCAACGAGGTACCTATGTCTCCTCTGGGACTCAGACTATTAGCTGTCCTGAAATAATTAAACCGTAATTCATGCCAAGCACAAAAAAGTAATTAAGGTAGATGGTATGCATATCACGAGTGTCCGTAGATTTTTGTAAAAACTTGTATTATCTCTTTTTGCACCATATGCACCGTGTGAATTAAATTTTAGGAAGTTTCATGATGCAGATATATATTTATTTATTGTTAAAGATATATTTATTATTCAAAAATCATATTTTTCTGCGTACGTTGTGTACTGCATACTGGTTTGAGTGTCCAACTTTGATTTATTTTATATGTAACGAATAAAAGGAAAAATACTTTTTAGCTAAAGTTTGCTTTTATTATAATTACAACGTTATTTTGAATTTTTATAAAAATTACCTATTTTTTCATACATTCATTGTATATCACTATCGAACAAATTTTAGTTTTGCACTGAAGTCTGCGAAAAATTGAACAAACGGTTCAAAAATAAAAATTTCTCCAATGCAGAATAATGGTAAAAGTTCTTTGCTGGAAAATCTGTAAAAATAACCTATACTTTTTCCAACTTTTTAATGAAAATATTCACGATCGCAAATTCGACTTTTAATATGCAAGTACATGCGAAAACACATACCTTTACTTTCAAAAAGCAATTGTATCGCATAAAAGAGATGCTTCAAAAAAATATGATTATATTCATTAATAATGTTGAAAATTTTAGGATAAAAAAACTTGAGGTTAAACGCCTTTCATATTACCTCTATTAAAGACGATAAATATCGATAAAACATTAGCCGAAGTTTTATATAATCAGGGCACGTCTCAATACTTTTGTAGCGCATTACCGCTGCGCTACTTCGTAAAGAATTATAATTCGAATATGATTTTGCACATTTACACCGATTTTCAGCTTTAAACTCCAAAAAACATCCTTATTTTGCATAAACAAATTGAATTGTTTATAAAAATGCGTCTTATATAAAATGTTCAAAATCCAATCTCGTTTTGCAAAATTACATCGACTTTTAGCTTGCATAAACAAATTGAATTTGTTTATAGAAATACACATAATGTAAACAATATTGATCCCAATATGATTTTGCAAAATTATACCGATTTTCAGCCTAAAACTCCGAAACCAACAGTATTTTGCATAAACAAAATTTTTATAAAATTTTTTAATTTTTATTTTAATAGAATTTTCAATTTTCAATTTTTTTTAATTGTTTACTTAATGTAAACAATTATAATTCCAATATGATTTTGCAAAATTACACTAATTTTCAGATAAAAACTCCAAAAACATCCTTATTTTCCATAAACAGCGCTACGTCGCTACATTTGTATTGAGTATAGCGCTGCGGTTTCGCTACTTCGCTACATTTGTAGCGGATTACCACAGCGGTTACGCTACTCCGCAATGACTCAAAAGTTGCAACTGTCAAACGTTTAAAACCGTTAATAATAAAAATTGAAAAATAGTTGAAAAAGCAGAAAAAACGGAATTTCGTTAAAATATTCGTAGCTCAATACTAAACAGATATTACGAAAAATGATTTTAGGATTTTGTAGCTTAGGCTATGAGCTTTCAAAAAAATATAGGGTCTTTGGTGTGGACTCCAAAAACTTTTATTATATATTTAAGCTCCTGAAAGTGGAATATTTTAATGGAAAAAGGACGGACTTATAAATGAAATATACAAAAAAGTTATATTTTTAAGATCTGAATCTATACAAAATAATCAAAACATTATCAAATTTCATGAAATATTTATTTTAGTTTTGAAAAAATTGAAAAATTACGAGAAAAGGCAAAAAAACTGCATTTATTTACCTTCGAAAATACTGACGTGTGTATACTGACTCTTTTAGGGAACAGGGGTGATTTGTACTGGCTGACGTTTGCAGATGAACTATCAGATGCGGGCCTCCCTTGGGCCATCAGTCCCTACTACTCTGTAGATTTTTTAGGCGAGCTAGCCGAAGGCCACCCTTTTTTCATAAGTGAGGAATTTAAGTTTAATATTGTGACTGTTCCTTCAAAGATTCAGTGTACATGCGGAGGGTTAAAGGTGGGAATCGCGTAGCGTAAAATCGTTTAAGACGAATTTTTTGAAAATTTGTACAAATCTTTGATTTCACCTTCAAATATATGTCAAATTTAATGAATCTTTACCATCTAGTAATCGAGATAATAATTGTTGAAAATCGTCGCGTTTTTAAATCTCCCATCAGAGTCCATATTAAATATGATTATTTTTAATAATAAATATCTTGATTAGCGTACGGTCAAGCTTTTCTTTAAATTTTGTACACTTGTTAATATGATGTCAAAGAAGATCAATATTATTTTTCAAGAAATTCTGTCTCTAAAATTTCAAGTCTTGATTTTACATTTAATTAACACATGGGGCATTCCATGCCAAATCACCGAGTTTTTGATCCGACCCTGTTCGATTTGGCTGAAAATTTGTTATTACTTTCTACACTACCAAAGACGTTTTTCAGAATTTTTCAGATTTTTTTACTCAACCTAAAAAAAGTTACGAATTTAAAAAAAACCGCTCATTTTTTTCAATATGCTATAACTTTATCAAAAATTGACCGATCGGGACCGCTCAAAAAAGAAAATTTTTGTTTTTAAATGTAGTTTCTAGAAAAAAATACAAAAAATTTCGGAAGTCGGTATATGTGAAATATTTTAGTTTTTTCAATAAATCCGTCATTTTTTCGAGGTCCGAATCTTTCGATTCTCAATATTTTTTTCTCAAAAAAACTTCAACTAATACTGCATTCAACCCCGCCGTTCCTAATTTGTGCCAACTTTACCTTCTATTTATTTTTCAAATTTGTCTTATTCCATTCAAATTTGCTCTGAAATTTTTTTGAGTTGCTTGTAAAACCTCGAAGGTTAAATAAAATGGAACCAAAACAAGCATAATTTGTATTAATAAGGATTAAATTATTTTATTTAACTATAGTGTTTTAGATTGTATAAAATCTCAATATTATTATTATTTTCCTCGATTTTGCGATTGTTTTTTTGTTTTCTTAATCGTACTATGCTGTTTGGACTCTTGCGACGAAGAAAAGAAATTTACCTCCACAACAGAATTCAATAACGGTGTAATTTGATGAATTTTTTTGTGTCGCTGGTATCGGTTTAGCACTTCTGAAACGTTCATCCAATTTTTCTTTCAGTAAATTATACTCTTTAATTTTTGAGAACCGAATCTTTACATTTGGTAAGTTCTCTGAGCACCACTCAAATAATTGTATCAGTGTCAATACCTGTCGATGAGGTGGCAACTGTAGGCTAGCACGTGCGGTCATTCCTTTTAAGGTTCCGCCTATTCCGTCACACGGTCCTTTGCCGTGTGCCGTAGCAAAAAAATTCCTTGCTATAGTTAACAGTTATTCCAAAATCTTTTTCATAATGAGATAAATTAATAAAATGTTTGTAATTCTTGTATTGTTGAGGCGCACCATCCAAGAAAAAGAAAATTTTACGAACTTCAGATGATAGAGATTTAATGAAATCAATAATAACCAGAGAGTAAAGATAAACAGCAATCGCATCATGATTTACACAATCAGATATTATTGCCATACTCTGATGAGTAAGTTCATTATCTTTCTTCTAATAAATAACTACAGTATAAGCCGTCACTTGGTCGTTATTCCAGTGAAATCCTGGTGCAGCATCTTGAACAACGAACGAATAATTTTCGGCAAAATCGACAATAACTATGAATTCGTTTTTTCTCAAAGATTCTTTCAGTTGTCTTAAATATGCTGCTTGCTCTTTTGCAATAAAATTGTGTGGCAAAAGAGCCTTCAATTTTTTATCGAAATCATTCATGTTCTTTATTGTCGTTTCGAGGGTTACTCGTGGAGTAGACACCCATTGCTTATAATGAATTTCATCAATTTCATTATTTTCCATTTGCGTTAATAAATGTTTTTTCACGTTGTCAACGCCTGGACTATAAGAACAATTGTTAAGAAAACAATAGGTTTTTAATGATAAATCCGACCCTTCAGTTAATCGTGAAAAGTTGCCGCCTGTTAAAGATATGAATAAAAAAAATATTAAACCGATTAAATTAATTACAAATGTTCCAAATAATAATTTTTGTTAATAGAATAATCTAAATCAATACCATCAAATTTATTTCTCTACTTTTCAACTTACCTAAGATCATCAGTTTAATATTTTGATGAATACAGTAAACACAAAAAGTATGAGTGCCACATCCACCAGCTAAAATACAATGCCTTGGACGCAAAGATGCAAAAGATGAAAATCCAATTTTGATTTCAGGATATCTTGAGTTGAAAATTTTGTGCAACTCTTTTAAATTACAAAGTACTAGACGTTTTTGGTATTGAACTTTGTTACCATCATCGTTACGTACTGAAGTGAAATCTTTTTTTCTACTGATTTTATCGTCGTTATAGAAATTTGTAACAGTTGACACTACTTCAGTAGATAGTTCACAGCCTAAATATTTGATTATATCAGAGAATTTATGAACATTTACGTGTTAATAATTCAATACCTTATTGATTTGCAGTTTTACATGTTACCAGTTTTTTTGTAGGTACTGATAATATTCCATCAGTAGCAACAAGTTTTTTGCTACTCGTACCATATGCTCACTTGCTCCCATCACTTCCATAATATTATGAACGCTCCAACTTGATGGTAGTAGAGTCAAAATTTGGACACGTGTGAATCTACTGGTATTATTATCATTAAATTTATCTCTCAAACTGTTTATGATTTCAGTAGCATCTGTGTCGCAGAATTCATGTCAAAAATTCTTCTTTGTGCAGAAACTGGAGATTGATTTAACCCTTTCCTTACGGCAGTCCGCTCCGCTGGAGTGGCGCCACTGAACGGGTCACCGCGCCGCGAAGTGTGCACTTTGCTCGTCAGTAGTCTTCGAT
>JAPYYW010004875.1:0-11182 GCA_030522545.1 Cremastinae sp. A BG-2022a
GAGGAAAATAAAAACAATGCGTTCAGCAGTTGTCGTTGGCAATCGTGGTAAAGAGATCCCGAATAGAACGCGACCGATGTTATACATTCTCCAGATAGAAGCATCGAATTTGAATAGTCGTGCTACGATCCAGTACACGAAAGTGATCCCCAACGCCAAAGCGTATGCCGCAAATACCTGCGTGTTTATTATGGTATTGTACTTTTTTATTCTCGGTACTACCGTACAGTAGGTATTCAAATCTACCACTTTTGTACGCAATCTGTCGTGTTTGTCTCCTTCGATAGGCTCATTCAGAGAGAAGTCCAAGTCCCACAAGTATGCCAAATCATCAGGTATCGCTAATGACTGCGAATAATCAACTGTGTTTTCCATCGACATTTCTCCGATCGTTAAGACTTGTTGAAAATGAAAGATGTACTCTACAATGGTTTGAGCTGATAGCTGCCCGTACTTAGTTTTTGTGGAATCTTTGTAGGCAATCATTAAGGATGTTTTTCGTGTATCGATGCTTGTAAATTTGTTGGGAAACAAGTCATCCAAATTTAGTGGCCATTCCATCCTCTTGTATTCATCTTTGAATGGATTCAGCTGGTAAATAGTCGGTGTTGGAGTACCGACTCGTTTTCTCATTTTCATACTCACGACTGGTTCCTCGATTTCCAAGATCGTGAAGTCCAGTAATTTTCTCTTCCAAGCGAAACGCAAGAGATCCTCGTAACGGTCGTTGAATCTCAAATCCGTCGATACGAGCAGGAACTTTGGCTGATATTGCATCTTTGATAAGTTCGCTGCAACCATAACCAGTCCCTCCAAATCTTGGAACGTCGAGTTTTTTGGTGGGTCGTGAATGAGCACGTGCAATGTCGCGGTGGCGCTGATGATGTACGCATTGTCGGTGACCTTGAAAAATACTGGATCCACGAGACCATCGCCAGATTTTTCGACGTTGGTCACACGACTCATCAGACCAATGATCAATTTCTCAGCAACGTAGCTTCGAAGGTATTCCTGTTTTTCAAAAGTCGTCACAATATTTATGAGGCGATATTCTGGATTTTCGGCGATGTAATTCGCCAATTGATTGATCCATTCGAGAGACGTGGCTGATTTTGGGATCAACGCGAGCCACAGGCCCGCGATGATCATCCTTAGGACTCTCATTTTTTTATATGAAAGTCATGTCACTTAAATTGTTCATTTTATTTTTTTAATAGACACATGATTTTTGTTATCGAACCAGTCACTATTCACGCCATATTGTTTTTCCGTTGATTCAATGTCTATTTGCACTGAGCGAGACGACGAGACCAATCTCGTGCTTTACACTTTTGTTGGAGAACAGACTAATGATTTTCATTGTTGTACCAGAGTCTTTTTGGTTTGTAGATAATTGTCGAAAATCAAAGATTCAATTTTCGTCGTTGAACTATTCACTATTCACGAAATATTGTCCTTTTTGATTTGATGAAACTTTGCACACTGTGCAATTACTTTGATCCCTTTTTTTGGTATAAAACGACTTTATCAAGAGACTGACGAATGTGTTGTTGAACCAGCTACTGTTCACACAGTTCTGTCCCTTCGACACCGTTTTCTTTTTTACTTATCCAACTTTTTACCTTGACATTTGAAAAAATACTGACGTGTTATTTTTTTTCCATTGAAACGCATCATTTATGCAACAGTTTTTTTAAAAATATTTTTGTTGCATTTCTGAAAAGACTCGGTGTACTTTTCACTGTTTCTGTCGCTGACGTGTCCCATTTTTATATTGTTTTTCAATAACCTATTTACCTAACATCATCAATAAAAAAAACACACATTAAGAGCCACCACACACGAGAGTTAAGCTGAAGCAACACGTCATCGAAATTGTGAAGTTATTTTGTTGTAAAGACAAGTTGCAGACGCATAAAATTTTCAACTTCGACAACAATAACAACAATATATTAGTAAAAAAATAATAACGGTAAAAAAGAAATGTAAAAATGGAAAATTTCTCACGCATCGTCGCTCCGTCATCGCGATAAGGAATAACAATTTCGATCATCGATTGGATGACAGCCGTTGGCTCCTCTCGTCCGTGGAAAATCGCGCGCGCTCGTTTACATATCGGCCATTGCCTGGCAAAATTGAATTTCCTCCGAATCTCAGAATTCAAAAAACAAATTGAAAAATAATTGAAAAAAAAGAAAGAAAAGAAACGCGGAAATAAATTGCGTAGGAACTGTTCGGAAAAATTAATGGAATTTAGTTTTTTTTTTCTCTACAGTGAACGAAATTGGCTTGGGCTTTTTGATCTCTCGTACTGGGAATCAATATAGGTAGAAAAATGTAAAAACGTATCTAGACTTTTTCATTCTTTTTTATCTTTATGGAAAAACTCTTTTAGATTTTTCTTACAGTTTCACAGATAAATCCTGGTATATTTTCGCAATGAAAAAAAAAGCATTCCAGTCTTTATTTGCATGAATATAAATTATTTTATCTCAAACACCGGAAAAATGCATTTAGAGCTTTTCATTTTTTTTTATTCTTGTGGAAAAATGCTTTTAGTCTTTCTTTTTTATCATTTCCGTATAGAAATATTTTTTTTTTGTTATTTCCGTGTTCGTAGGAAATTCTTTTATGAGGAACGGGATTTAGTATGGTTACTCGATGGAGCGTATCGGCTTGCCATCAGAAAATCTCCAATTCCGCTCGTTCCTTTTTTCAATACTCGTACAGATACATGTATACTCGCATAAATATCCTGCTTCTCTGCCACTTGCGATTCATCGTGGGTGGCTGACCATTTCTCCGGTTCCGGACGGATAGCAACGAATTTATTTTCTCTCCGCTCGTACCGAAATTTCGTTTTGCTCTACTTTTCCATCTCGCAAATTTTTTTTTTCCCTATAATAACAATCGTTACAATATAGCAGTTTTCCTTTTTTTACGCTTTGTGCGTAATTCCGTTTCGATTATATTTCACTTTTTCCAGGAAAAACATATAAAATATTGTTTCGAAATAGAATATTGGTCGATTATTGTTATAAATGTTTTTGTTATTTATAACGATAATAATAATTTTTGTAAAACTTGTTAAATATTGTTTCTCTTGGAGTATTTTTCATCAATCTTAAAATAAATTGTATTTTTTAATTTGTTAAATATTTTTTGGGATTTTGTAAATATTTTTGAGAATTTTTTAATTGAAAAAATTAAAACGCGTTCTTTAACATTTTTTTTTTAATTATTCGAGGCGAATCAGTTGGTTCGTGTTCTTGTTAATTAGTGTTCGGGAGTCTTGTTCTGTATCATGCGACGAAAAATAGAAGCGGCGATAAGAAAAACATAATAAAAATCAAAATTGAAAAATAAAAAAATTAAGAGAACTTGCGGAGCGAACGAGTCAACGGGGATTCACGCAGACATTAACGCATTTTTTGTTGAAGATTTTGTGTGTGAACCGAGACAAGTCGCGAGAACGAGAAAGACAGAGATAAGGAAAAAGGAGAAAAATAAGTAGAAAATAAAATAAAATATGCGAGAGAGACGATCGCCCACTCGATCGTGTTTCGACTCGATCTATCGATTATTTTTAACCAGCAACTTATCCGAGGACATGAACGCGACAACCTGTTGATTGAAGATCCTCCTTTTTCCATACCTTTTTTTTAATAGTTATTTTTTCCCTTGAATTTGTTATGATTAATTTTTCTCGTTGTTATGCATTTACATTTTTTATATTCAATTTTCTCTCATGTTTTTCATTCATTTTTATGTTCATGACATTTACTTGATAAAATAATCATGAATATATATTTTATAATTGGCGACTAGATATAGTGATGAGAAATAGAACAGAAGGGAAAATATAATTTTATTCAATTTAGATATTTTTTTCAGTGATATTTTTATTTACTTCATAATTCTTTGTAAATTCATACGTCATAAATATTTTTCAAACTTTCTCTTAATTTTTCTGTATTTTATTTGTTTGTTTCAGGTATTTTGGTCATGGATTTTTTTTTAATATGATAGTATAAGTCTCGAATAACCAATGGTGCAGTGGAGAATCCTTCACTTTGTAGGAAGTTGATAGCATTGTCATCTAACTTTGATTTAGTAAGGATGTGATGCACAGAGTGATTTTCAAGTGAAATTTTGTGAAAATAAATAAATAAAATAGAATAGTTTAATCATAATAACACAAAAATTTCCATGTAAAAATAGTGAAAGGGATTGGCAGTTAAAAAAGCAGCAGTTTAAAACTTCAAGTGTTAAGAAAACAGTTATTTTATAAACATTTTAGTGCATTTTGTGACAAGCTTTTGAGACAAGAACCTCCAGGAAAATGATTGTGAAAAAATGATCATTGAAAAATTCAAACGAATAAAAATAAATAAAGTCACAAAATCGAAATAAATAAAATAATTGGAAAACTAATTAAGAAATATAAGAAAAAATGTGAAAGATGTATTAAAAAAGTTAAAAAAATGCTTGGGTCATTTCAAATCGTTTGTGGTGGCAAGAGACGACGTTGGATGAAAAAACTGAGCAAGGTTTTAAATAATTAAAAAAAAATAAAAGAATGCAGTAAATAAATAGTTCAAGAAATAGCGAAAAAAAAATTCAGTCTATTTAATATGTGTTTTGGTGGTAATGAATCGTCGGGCACGAACTTTGTGGATAATGAAGTGATTGAAAAATTGGCAAGTATGGGAATGCTTTTGCCTGACGAGACGTACGAGGCGAGATCGTCTTCGTCGTCGTCGAGATCCTGTGCGAACGATTCCGCTGATGAGATCGACGAAATCGAAGCAGCCCGGACGCTCGCAGCGCTTAGAAAGTGTGACGATTTTTTGAACCGTTACGGCATCCGACCGGAATTCTTTTGCCGTCACAGGGACAAGCTTGCACTCCAGACCTGGCTCGTACAAAAAACTTCATCGAGAATTCGTTCGAGTGAGTAAAAAAACTTTTTTTTCATATTTCATAGCGATTTTCGACGTTTTCGTTCATTTATGATTTTTTCTTTCAAATTAATTGATGGTAAAATTAATAATGAAGCAGTAAACAAGTTGAATAATGAAAGAAAATTTTAAGCAAATACTTTGGTAACTTTTCTGAAAAACGGTTTTTTAATTTTATTTACGTGACGAATAATTTTATTTAGTTACTAGCTGATTCAACCAAAACTTTATTCTGTTCAATTTTGAATAAAATTGTTCTGTGATTATTTTTTGAAATTGTGAAAAGCTGGTGGAAAAGTGAATGTTGGACACACGACGAAACAATACAAGAGTCAAAACAAATGTAATTTTATTTTAATTTTGGCTGAAATACGTTTTTCCAGATTTGCTCAATAGCTCAAGATGAATTTCTACATTTCTAGAAAATAATCCCAAAAAATGATGTCTTCATATTTTACTCTAAAGAGTCTTATAATTTTGATTCAAGTAACCACCCCCTTTAAGAATACTGAAATTATGTAGTTTAAAATTTTCATGGGTATAATTTGAATGGGTTACATTGATGGAAAAAAAGTAATTTTTTTTTTCGGTGGAAGACATGAATTCTTAAAACAGGGCGAGTATTTCTTAAAGATAAAAGTTTCGATTCAACCCTAATAGCACCGCTGGTGTAGTGGTATCATGCAAGACTCCCATCCTTGCGAACCGGGTTCGATTCCCGGGCGGTGCAAATAACAGTTATTTTTTGTTTCCTATTTATAAAAAATCATTTATTTGGCAACCAGGATACTAGAATTCTTTAGAATTTGAAGCAATTTATCGTCAGTACAAATTTCCTTTCTTTTACTGCAGTAATCATTAAAAAAAGATTTTTATATTCTGTACATAGCTATTTTTTTATTTTAAAACGTTATTATTTCTTCAACAGTAATTAAAATTTTTTATTGAAAATATATTACTATTTATAGTATAATCTACAATTATTCCCAATTTTTCTCTTAACTATAATTGGTAATACAATTCGTTTGTAAAATCTTTCACAAACTATTAGTTGTCGTTTTTATTTATATCTATTTTTATGATTTTTCGTCTTCATACAATAATTCTTTAGAAATGGTCAATTATTGATTTTTGTATTAATTAGTATTTAGTGTTTTTTGCTTAATTTTTTCAGTAACTAATATTTTGTGAATATTTTTACACAAAATCGATCAATAGTTGAGAGCATTGAGGAATAAAATTCATGTTTTTTTTCGAAAAAAGTGAAATTCATGATAGGTCTGAGTAACTGTTTCACGAATGTGAGAATATTCGCTCGTAATGGCACCGCTGGTGTAGTGGTATCATGCAAGACTCCCATCCTTGCGAACCGGGTTCGATTCCCGGGCGGTGCATTTCGAATTATTTTTTTTTTCGGACAACCCCTGGAGAAAAAAATTTAAAAAATTCGTCGAATATCAGTAAATTTGTTAGAATGGTTGAAATTTATTGTAATTTTATAAATAGCAATAATCAAATAGTCAATATAGCAATATTTATATAAGAACAATGCTTTTATAATTTAAAAAAAAATTAATTTTGGAAAAAGTTTTACTTATTGTACAAATATCTTTATTTTCTTATTTTATTTACTTTTTCGGTCATATATGCATTCATATTATTTGTATTGATTTTTATTTACTTACAAGAGTAAATAGTTGAAAATTTATTGACTTAATATTGTGAGATAATGAAACAGCAATAATTAGTAATGGTAATGAAGCCAAAAAAAATGACAATATTCGGTAAAAATTGTCTGCTTTTGCATTTTAAAAAAAGGGTATTATACAATCGAGGTGGAAAATCGCGTGAGAAAGGGCGTGAAAAAATTGGAAAGTATAACAATAGCGTCGGAAGTGCGGAGAAAATTCTGTTGGCGATTCGTGACGCGTTAATCAACGATGCCCAACAATGGGGCAATAATTAACAATTATACAGCTTGATAATTACAGGCTCGTGCGGTTTGAGTTATCGCCAGGGCCCCGATCTTGTCGCTCCGTCGAGGGAACGCCGCGAGCCTCCCGTTACACTTCCGAATACGTATCACTTGACATTGAATAATAGCCAATAACAAAACGTTCCTATTTTTCTGGAATTTTTAAATAATGTTTTACGAAGTAATTTTTTTTAATAAAAATAATTTAAAAAGAAGACATATAATAAAAATAAATAAATTGGCAATTTATTATTAATAATTTGAAAATTTTTTCAAATTTTACAAGATTTGATATTATTAAAAAATATTTTTTTTAAATCATCGTAAGTAAATGGAAGAAAACCAACAGGAAGTATGCAATAGAGAAATCAAATCAGTAGTGACTGGCAAAAAAGGAAATTTCTGAAACTAAAATACCAAATTATTATTAATATTAGTTTGAAAAACTTGAAAAATTATATTAAATTTGATATTTAAAAAAAATATTTTTTTAAAATCATCGTAAAAGTAAATGGAAGAAAACCAACCGGAAGTATATGCAATAAAGAAATTAAACAAGTAGTGACTGGTAAAAATTGAAGAAAATCTCTAAAAAAAACACCAAATTATTATTATTAGTTTGAAAAACTTAAAGAATTGTATTAGATTCGATATTAAAAAAAATATATTTTTAAATATTAAATAAAATATATATTTTTAAAAAATCATTGTAAGCAAATGGAAGAAAACCAACCGGAAGTATATGCAATAGAGAAATCAAACCAACAGTGACTGGCAAAAATAGAAAGAAAAGTCACTGAAAAAAGGTGAAAAGGATAGAAGAAAAAAAAAATGACGTAAGAAAACGGAGCCTGGAGAGGAAAAATTGCGTTAGGAGGGCACGCTCGATCTGGTTTCACGGCTCTTTGATTCACGTCGTAACGTCGGTAATGGGCCGGCTCATTATCGATCGGAGTGCCACGTGTTTCGAGAAAAGCGCACGTAAGCTCGGGAGAATAAAAAAATAAACCGCGAGTGAGAAAAATGAAAAAAAAGGGGGAGAAAAAAATCGATGGAAGAGAAGAGAAAGAATGAAAAATAGGGGAAAGGAAGGGAAGGGGGGGGGGGAGAGTCCGGAACTGGCGAGTCCCGAGGCCGCAGAACGAACCGAACGACCACGTCAGGTGTTGCATCCATAAATCACTCGTGTTATACAGACCGAGAGCCATCCTGGCTCTTTTATTCCATACTCTCATCCCTTTCCACTTACTTTCTTTTTACTTACTTCTTTTTATCATCGTATAATTTTCCCCCCTCTCTCTCTCTCCCTCTCTCTCTCTTTTGTCCTTTCTCCCTTTAATTCTTTCTTATTAAAAATTGTTTGAGACATAATTTCTTACAAATTTGCAAAAATCTTTAATGTCATGTCGAAATTTTGTCCCATCAAATTTTACGAAGTTTACCATCAAGAAATTGACATATCAATTGTTGAAAATTCTCGCATATTTAAGGATACATATGGGACAGACAATTATTGCAAAAATTACATTTTTGACGTTACATTTGTCAAACCCAGTCATTGATATTCGTTAAAAAATTACGAATTTTATATAACACGAAGACATTGACATTTGGTAAAAAAATTTTATAGAAAGAACTAAGCTGTAAATTGAAAAAAAACCACAAAATATAAATAAAAAAACGAAAACATAATTAATTGATAAAAAATTGAAGTAAAAAATAAAAATAAAAAAATCTTTAAAACAGAATTAAATCGGAACCCCATTTCGCAAATGAAATTTGTTTATTTCTTTTTTATTTCTCGATGAAAAAGGAAGGAAGCTCGCGGTTTTCGAGAGTGTTACTCGGAGGTATAAGTACATTCAACGTGGATGGAGAAAGATGAGAATATGAGAGCGAATCGAGCGCGTATAATTAGTAATGACTGGGGTGGTAACGGAGCATCTATTATGGCGTCTACCGAACGTTAATTAGGTTGCTTGCTTGATTTATCGCAAAGCGAGACCGCGGCTTAGCCGCGAAAGAAACTGGGAGTCAGAAAGAGAGAAACGAACAAGGAATAAAGTAGAAGAAAATAATTTTTCAAACATTCAAATACTAATAATTTCTTAAGAAGACTGATAATCATCATTTTTCAAAAATACAATAAAAAAGATAATATAGTGACTCCGTAATAAAAAAAATTCAATAATTGATCGTAGGAAAGGATTTAAGGTAGATACAGGTTAGTTCTTTGGAGATTTTCGTGATTTTCGCCAAAAAAATTACACTATTTTTTTAAATAAAATTACGAAATGGCACGATGAAATTATAATTTTTGATTTTTGACGTCTTCCATTTGGTTCGTTGAATTTCAGTTTTTGCATGGTGCCAGTTGTGGATAACTAATAAAAATTTTCTACGAAAAATAACATATGCTTATCGATTGTAGTTTGATTTGCCTTCGTGACTGAAATACCTTAAAATTTATGCAAACGTTGGAAAATGTTGCATTTTTAAAAAACTATTTTTGCTGTAAGTTATGGAAAAAAAATGCGTTGCACCGCCCGGGAATCGAACCCGGTTCGCAAGGATGGGAGTCTTGCATGATACCACTACACCAGCGGTGCCATTAAGCTGAGCTTTTTACCTTTATGCCCTTGAGACTGAGCTTTTTTGATTTATGCTCTTAAAGTGCTTCTATCACTGTATTTTAATATAATATTTGCAATATTTATTTTATATTTAAAATATTTATTTAAAAAGTGACTGGTCTTATTGAATTTAATAAATGTTTATCTTATTTTATAAAATTTTAAAGTCAGTAACTGATCAAATAATTGATAAATTTTTCAATGTCAAAATAGCAACTTCAAAAAATTACCGTTTTAAGCAATTAATATCTCAATGAGGAGATTCTTAATCGTCGTGAAATTTTTACACAACCTTTTAGAGATGTTACTTAATATTAGGTGTAAAAATTAAAAAAGTGCCTTTTTTAATGAAATTCTAAATTTATTTCTAAACCAATGAATACATATCCAAAACTCAAAATAGTCTCCATTGCTTTCGATGACTCTGCCCCATCGTTCAGGCAACTGCCACGGTTTGAACAATTTATATAATTTATGTGATATGGAATTATCAAAAATACATCATAAAACACCTTATTAATTCCTATACATCTAATATTATGTAAAATTTTTATAAATATCACAAAATTTTCATAAATATTATAAAATTTTCATCATTTTCGATTTAGAACGCAGAATCCTTAAACGTGTGCTTTTTGATGAATACGAAGGGTGATAAAAAATGTTTATCAAGCACGAACTTTCAATAAAAAGGATAAAGCCATTTGTGATGCCTCGTACAGCATGGTGGATGCCACCAGGCATATCATATAGAATATTTATAATGTATAGGTCCTCATAAAAGGTATGACGTTTTGCGCGTGTAAGCAAGCTTGTACCTCGCCTTTTATATGAGTACGCTCACGACATAATGTATACAATGATTGCTCACTTACGAGCCACGTTTCTCCACCAAACGTTAACAAAGTGCGGCCATGTTTTTATCCCTCTTCCCCTCCCGGCCATTTCCTCTCTTCGCCGACCATCCGGTATCTCTCTTGAACATTTTACACGATTCTCAAGCAGATTTCACCGGCCATAACGCACTCGCCTGAGCTATTTATGCATTTTCACCCCCGCTGAATTATTTACATTTTTTTTTACAAATCTCATTCGTTATTTATTACCTATTCGATAATTCTTATGATCTTGAGACGAATTTTTAAATGTTTGGGTATTTTTAATAATATTTTGCAGTTGTCTGGTCTCTTGAAAAATTCAGGGAATCGATGGAAATGTCAGTTTTTTCGATTTTTCGTTACGAATCCTTGGATTTCGTTCGGAATAATTGATATTTTCGTTATCTACGGGAAATTTCCGATCGAATAGGCTCTTAAAATGAAAAAAAAATATTTAAAAAAATTTGGTAGGTCACACTGGGTCTCGTAGACCCATGAAAATTTCAATTTGCGATATCTTTTCTTTTTCTTGACCAAATCAACTTTATTAAGGGGGTTTTTTAAAGATTTTTGCAAAACGAAGCGAATGGCGAAGGAATCGCGATAATTCATTAATTTTTTAAAAAGTTATCACGTCTTGAAGATTTTTGAAAAAATGGAAAGGGGTATACCTTAAAAAATTCGCAAAAATTTTCAAATTTTTTTTTTTCGATTTTAAGACCTTATTCGATCGGA
>JAPYYW010004876.1:0-10110 GCA_030522545.1 Cremastinae sp. A BG-2022a
AGGTTTTTGTACCAGGTAAATTTGCGAAAAGAAAGAGTGTAAGAGGAGCGCATAACAGAGGGGAGAGTACTATTATCACCTAGTAGCAGGCCCGGACCCGTGAGCCCCGTTTAGCGGATAAAGGATTATCTTCTCCTCGTAGTCATGCGGACGTGCGCGCGCGCGTGTTGGAGAACGGACGCACGGAAGAGTAACGGACTTTCCGGATATGCCCGTGAGCGTTGCCCGGAGTCGGGAGGTCAGAAAAACGAAAGATAGGAAACACGCCCGAGCCTCCTTGCACGCTCGCGCGCAATATGCGTGTCTTGGATTTGCGCCTGTCTGCGTAACTCCCACGTTGAACCGTGCACGCTTGTAACACACTGCCGCTGATACTCGTGGCCGAGTTAACTACCGCGCTTTCACCGGACGACGTCTTTCCGGACCTGGTTCCGTCGGCCAGCATCGCTGTCCTCTCTTTTTCTCGTCGCTGCTACCTCCGCTCCACACGAGCAACAAGCTCTTTCTGCCTCTCTGAATCCTTTTCTGCTTTTCATTCCTTTTTTTTTCTTTTTTTTTCTTCCTTGCCGTATGTTTCTTGCGAAACTTCGTTTTTACTCGGCTCTCCTTTCCTTTTATTTCTCATTATTCGCTTTACTTTTTTTCCACCCCGTGTATCTCTCGGTTGTTCTTTTATTTTTATTTTCTATCATTTATACTTTAATTTGCAGGTTACGTTAGAGAAACTTCTTCAGACGCGTTCTGCAGCATTTTTCAAACTGTGACACTTTTATAAAAACGTGACGGGTCATAGCTCTGGTGTGAATACAGCGAAAAAAGTTTGGTCAGCAAATATATGATAATTTTTGTCTTATCATATTATTTTTCCTATTTAAGTGATGTGATAAACATCTAATTTTGAGTGAATTTTTGAACAAATCTCGTAATTTGTAATTTATAATTTCAGTGTACACTATACTATAAAAAGCATGACACTCTTGGAATTTAAATAAAATTTGAAAAACCAAACTAGAACAAATTTTTTTTTGTTCTTTTAAATTCCAAGAGGGTTGTGCCCTAATATTAAGTACACTACATAATAACATATTCCAATTTCAGTTAATTCGCTTGAAAAATACGAGGGTGGAATTTGTTTGAAAATTTACTCAAAATTGGGTATATTTCACATCATCTTAATAAAAAAATATACATTGCCAATGGCGCTAATCAAATTTCACTCCTGACGTACGTTACACACGTCCTGTATTTTTGTGTATTGTTAGATGCCTCTTGTTTCACTCAGCTCTTTTCTTCATTAAAATTGGAATGAATGTGTTGTCGAGTTAAGGAGAAATTCCTTTGAGATCCACGTATTTAATTTTCACAAATGTTTTTCACTTTTCTTCGTATTGGTGTGTACGGGGTTAGACGTTATTCGTCACTTCCTGCTGGCGATGCACACTTGTTTGGCCAGACCTCTGGGCGAAACTCTCGAGTTACGGTGAAGCGGCCGCGAGGAAAAACAATGTCGCGGCGTCAGGATGTCTGCGTAACGCGAAAGAAGAGATTCGACCCAGACTTCCCGTCTCTAGACGCTTTTGTCGTGCGTCTGGCAGACGAGGGTTTTACCATGTTGCGTGACTCGTCTCTCTCTCTCTCTCGCTCTTTTCTCCCTTCTTTTGTTCCACACAAGTCTCCGCACTGAAATGCTTTTTCCCTGCATCCTCGCTCCGCTTTTTTTTTTTTAATTTTCTTACCGAATGTTCACATTTTACGCTCTTGTATTTAATTAAAATTTTTTTCACCTTATTTTGTTTGTTCAAATAATATACAATGCGTTGAAAACAACTTTTGAAAGCGATTGTAACTTGAGTAAATTTTCCAAGGTAGTAAAAACACGACAGTCCCAGCCAAAAAATAAATTATTTTTGGATCAGTTTTTTGAATTTTTCAGTACGGATTTTGTGGATTCCGCCCCGAATAAATTTTCGTTATTTACGGGAAATTTCCAATCAAACAGGCTTTTAAGATCGAAAAAAAGATACATTAAACAAATTTTGCGATTTTTTCCCATTTTTTCATAAATCTTCAAGGCGTGATAACTTTTAAAATAATTGATGTATTAACAAAATTCCTGTGCCATTCGCTTCGTTTTGCAAAATTTTTTTAAAATCACTCTTAATAAAGTTGATTTATTAAGACCCGCTTGTGACCCCTTGCAAGATATATCTCAACATTTTCTGACATTTTTTTCGATTTTAAAAGTCCATTCGATCGGAAATTTCGCGTAGATAACGAAAATCCTAATTGTTCGGGGTACAATTCAAGAATTTACATTTCACGATTAACTATTTTGAAAAATATAAAAAAATTTCAATTACTTTTTTCCTCCGTGAAATCTATTCAATAAGAAATATTAAAAAATGGAATTGCCAATGTTACTTGAATTTCAACAGCGTATTGAATGTAGTACATTACAATATATTATTTGTGAATTAAAAAAATTTGTGTCTCAAGTAGATTTGCGGTTGTACTGCCTTAACACCCGATGTTAGCGGTTACGTATCACGTTCCTGCATTTCATATGTAGATTCGGCCAATAGGAGATGTAACCATCTCCAATTGAATTCGGATCAGGCAAATTGATTCCTGTATAACTTACACAAATACGATAGCTCACTGATCCCACTGTAGCTTCATACGGATCGATTGCAAAGCCTCGACCGTACCATTCAACCTTAAACGTAAATAAATACGCTCTTGAATCTCCATCGATCTGATAACCAAAAACTACACACAATACACTTATCAATTTCAATTTCTAAAAATTTCATAAAAAAATCTTTTTTGTCAATGAAATAACTTATTTAATTGAAGTATTATTTATCCTATACATATAGCGCATTACGCGAATAATTTATATGAAATAAACGCCTATATATGGAAGAATCGCAAAATATTAATTAAAACGTGTCAAAAATTGAAAAGGGTCGTTGCTCGTAATGTAAATTGTTACACTGAAAACGAAATTTGGTTGATTCAACAAAATATTTGTTTCAATACGTTCAACGATATTATTTTGCAAATTGAACTAAATTCATTGGTTCATTTAACTAAAGTTTAATTATTTCAAATAAACAAGTGTTGTTTCGACGAAATATTTTCAACTAAATATTTATCAACTAAAATCTGTTCTCAGTGTACATATACTACATATAGAAATATTTTTGAAATATCTAGCAAGTGTTGCCAAAGTCAAAAAAATGGAATACATCTCGAGTTATTTCCACAAAAGTTCCAATCTTCTGAATGGTATTTACCTTCGGGACAGATTAGTACGGCGATTCTCCGTATCATCGCATAATATAGGGATAATCGTAGAATCTTGTAGCCGTTTATTCGAGCCATTTAAATTGCTTCGGATTCTCGGTGCGCCTGTACCGTCGTGGCAGACTTCTCGCTAGTTTCGAAGGATAGATCACGTACACGAATATGGGAAATCGAGAGGGTAAGATTGCTCGGAGTATACTCTTGTACCAGTAATCTCACCCATCTCGGTTAATGCCTTCTCGCTCCTTCTTCTTCTTCTTCTTCCCTTCCTTCATCGCGGCGTCTTCTCCCTCGGCCCCGTTCTCTCTCGCTGGCTCCGGAGAGTTCGTCGCTCCGTCTCGGAGCAGACTCGAGAGCGTTCCTCCATGAATTTATCAAGCGTTTGATGCGCGTTATGGAACGGATGTGAGGGAGATTCCCGGGCTCCGGGAGTGTGCGTAACGAGCGCAGATACCGCGTGGAGTAACTTTCTGCAACTCCGCCGGTGTGCCGGCTGCGAGATGTATAAGCCCGAAGCTTTTCTCGAGTCCCTGCCGATCGGTATTAGCAAACGTGTGTGTTATTATAACGCGTCTGCTCTATATATGTATTTCTGCGTAAATGCGAAAATGGCTCCGGATTTGCGCACAGTTACCGCCATTCCGAGATCGTTGCATAAATCGCGAAAATTCGCGTGTACGCGGATTTATAAAGTGTACTTGAGATTGCCGGCGGCGAAAGGAAGAGCTTTGTCAGGTCGGATCCGAGCCGGGAGCTCTGGTTTCTTATTCGCTTCATTCGCGATGTCTCATTGTCTCTTTGTCCTCGACCTTATCTACCTGTCGGTCTCGTTTCCGCGTTCTCTCACTTCTCTCTCTCTCTCTCTCTCTCGTCCATTGTCGTTCTTCGCTCCCTCTATACCAAGGTCACTCTCACCGTCGCGTTTCTCGCAATTCCTATCTACATCACCGGAATATATATCTCACACCCGCGAAACGGCCGAACGATTTGATTAAAGAACAATGGCTTTCCATTAACAACCCTCTCCCCCTCCTCTCTCTTCCGCCGTTATTTCTTTAGATTTCCTTTTACTCCGGTCACCTTTTTCTCTTGGCGTGTGTCAGTTAAGCTGACTCGCTTCCTCCCTTTCATCCACCTCGCCCTTTATTTCTGTGTTTATACATATACGTCGTCGCTTTTGTTTCGAAAACTTTTTTTTTCGTCCCGAGGGAGCGTGTGCCAGTCGCTCTTGAGCCGTTACGCTCCGCCATTCTCGAAAATTTTTATGCATTCGTCCCCCTGATAATGACCCGACGATTACGTGTATATATTGTCACTAATTTTATGTGCATTTTGGATTATACTCTCCACCCTTTCACCCCCGTTTAATTATCGATCTCTCGACGCATCCCGAATAATACGAGCGGTCGTCTACGACCTCTATTGCGTGCCTCGGACATTAATTCCTACTCCAACAATACTGAGGTTAGGCCAGCTGACCAACCAACCCCCTCTGACGTGAATCTGCATGCGGAGATCGTTCCAAACATCTCAATCGACATGTTAGAACTCAGGAGCCAATAGTAGATGGGTTATCGATCGATCGTTATCTCACGTCATCCACGAGAGTATAAACTCCTGATACTGTTTCGTGTATATACAGCCCATCCCGCGTACTTAGCGATTTACCTATATATATATATATATATATGCCAATGTTCCATACATTCGAATTGACGTAGAATATTGATCCTTCTCTCGTTAAAAAAATGTCACTGACTTATTTTTATTTCTTTACAACTGGTCGTGTACCTACATCGAAGTAAATAAAATTGCAAAGGGAGAAAGTAGGAAACAGATGGACTGTCATGGCTGGAAGAACCTGAAACTAATATGACCAATATTCGATAGATCCCATTACATTTTCCATCAACCGGATGGTCCGTTCGTCCTCGAGTATTGGAGAAACGGAGGATGGTCAAAGGGTAAATGGTTCGCAGTAATTGTCAATAAAGGGCTTTTGAGCAAAGAGAAGTCAGGCCTTGGTTGTTGAAAGATTTTTTTTCTTCGTAGAACGGGGACAAACGAATTTAATCACTAAGTTACGTCTATCAATTTTTTTTTTGGCTTTTGCAATAAAAAAAGAACGTAAGTACGAGTTACTGTATTGTGTTGGGACAATTTATTCTCATTTATTAGAGAAACGAGACCGCGGAGGGAATGTTTTAGTTACTTTTTCCTTTTTATACATGCGCTTTCTGTTGAACGATGATTCTGTCATCTGACCTTTTTCTGCTACTATATATGGCAAAAAGAATAAGAGAAAAAAAAACAATAAGGTTTAATTTTTTATTCTCGTCTGACGGTCATGCTCGGTTCGCCAAAAGCCACCATTTTAATAACCAGTTTGATGAATTTTTCTCCTGCGGTGGTGAGAGAACGAGAAGGCGGACAGCAGAAAAATGAGTCTAATTTGCAGCAAATTGCATTACCACAAAATTTCAGGAATGTGCCACTCTTCGCACGGAAATAACATTTCAGGGTAGTTCATCCTCTCTCGTTTCTCTCTCCCTCTGTTATCACGTTGCACCTTTACCCACGATCGTCATTTATTCAGTCGCGCTATACAGGCAACATGCGTTGAATCATTTACGATCGTTCGAATGATCCCTTTTTTCCAGGGTATATTTTTTCTATTTTTCGAAACTCCATTTCGAACAATTGTTTTTTGTTCAATAAACTCCCTCAAAAGTGGGGAAAAATAAAACCATTTTCTTTCAAAGAAAAATCATCAATAGTCGCAATATATATATGTATAACGAAGAAAAAAAAAAAATTTTCGATCGATTGCAATTGAAGCTCAAATTGTTATTGAGGTTTTAACAGCAGGATATGCTAAAAGAATAATTCGTTATCGAAACGTGAAAATAAACAGCACAACGACGAAATCGATATTTGCGAGACGAACGAATATCATCTCTCGCAGGATCCTACTGTCTAGAGTTACAGTCGATATTTCGTAAAGTGGCATTTTCGTTCGGTTTTATTGGAACGAAGCTTATTTGAAAGGGAGTATAACTCGCTATAATCAGCGTAATTCGTGAGGAAAGAAAAAAAATTCTCAAAGTTGGATGTCGATGAGAAATCGGTGAAAAAAAAAAATGTGCAGCGATGTCTGTTTAAGACAGATCGCACTGTATATCTCTGGAGATTCCTCGCGGAGGAATGCCGTCATCGCAGTCGGAACGAGCGGGCTCTCAGGATGAACGAGTCAATGGAGCGCTTGATTGAATTCCCAGCTCTACGCAAATAAGTCGGTCGTTGAATTAATATCGATCGATTCCCATGCTCGTTTCGTGCATCGCTAAAAAAGGATGAAACGAGGGAGAGAATAAAGGAAGAGGCAAAAAGTAGCATAGGGCATTTGATAGATCAAACCGAGCAGGCGGAATCGTCGATCATCTTCTGGTGGCTGAACCGTCCCTCGCGAGCGAACCAAGTTTCGGAGCGAAATGGAGAACGTGAGAGAGAAAGAGAGGCCGGGGGGAGACACGATCGCTCACGATTCGCGCTAGTTATCAGTTAAAATTGTTTCCCCCGTTCTTTCTTCTCCTGCTTCGCGAGTTTTTCATTTCGGATCTCTCTCTTCTTCATATTCTTTCGTATTTTTCATTCCCTCTCTCTTTTTCTCTCTCCTGGGGCAAATCGATTGGAAAGAATGAAAGCACCGCGTCTGTATGGCTATTCGCCGAGATGCAATGGCAGCATCTCGACTAAATGGTCAGAGATACATAGTGTTCCGATGCCTTGCCTCGTTGGGGCTTGAAACTTCGATTACAGATGTGGAAAAGCTGTGAGCTTTCACAATGACTGTGTAATCGATGTCGTTATGCCGATATGCTTCTTCACAGTTGTACTTTTGAAAAAAACCAACGAATTCAATACGTATTACAATTAATTTAAAAAAAGCAATATCTTGCAAAAAAAAGTAACTTTATTGCTTGACAATTTTTGTAAAGTTTTTTCAAAAGCTATATATGTATATCTACCAATGTTTGCAGAGTTGATTTTATTTGGCAATAAGAGAAAAAAAGTTGATCAGAGCGAGATATCCTGAAAATTCTCCGATTTTCGCGTAATTTTTTCCCCTGCTACCTAGTGGAGCAACGTTAAATCTGACGAGGATCTTTTCAACGATGAGATTTTTTCCGCCTCTCCTTTTTCTACCCTGTTAAAGCTCATGATAGCGCTGCCGGCGAGCATCCCCGCTGTAGCGAAAAGGGGTGTTGGAATGCTTGCGAAGATAAGTAGATATCCAAGCAGTAATTGCATGCTCTCGTCCTTCGTTTTCATTCGCACTCTCCCTAGTTTTCTTCTTTCTCATCTCCACGGTCCCCCTCCTCGCCGTTCCTCGTCTCGTTCTCTTCTATTACAACCAGGGACGTTCTCTCCCCTCGGGTATCCTCTCCAGCAGTATTCTCACCTCCTCCGACCATTTTGTTTGGAAAAAGGGGTAGGGAAGACATTTCTCTCGCTCGTATTTTACTCTCGGTCTTATTTCGATCCTCGCTAGAATATTTTTAACAAAACACTCACAATTTTCTTCTATCTACATTGATTTTTCGTTTTTTTCTCATTTTTTCTCCTTAACTCTGCCAATTTTTAATTCTTCTGATGCTCATTCCTGCGATACTACACTGTAAAAGATGTTAATTTAACACCATTCTTGGTCTATATATAGTTTCCACCGTTTGGTGATAATAAATGTGGTTTGATATTTTGTGTTTGATCAGTGTAAATAATTAACACCGCAATATAAACATCATTTAGTGCGTAAAATTAATGTAGTAACACTATTCTTGCTAACACCATTCGGTGCGAATAAAAAAGAGATACAGATTAAGGAACTCAATAATATAAAGATTATTTTGGAATAATGTAAATTTCGATTTGTTTGTAAGGTTCATGCACATTATATGCAACTCTCAGTTCGTAAATTATTTTTTATTTTTCTCTCTCTGAATGTAGAGATTTACTCTGATGTAGGGTAATTTACTATCTTGTTCTTTAAAAAAAAAATTTGTATACTGATTTTTTTCATAATACATGTAACGTTGATGTTGAGTAGCAAGTGTTCTGGCAATATTTTCCAAATTTCTATATTCAAGTATCAGTTCCTTGAAATAATTATAAAAAAATTTTATTTTTAAAAAAAGTATCGGAGCCCTGCCCATCCCAGTTGCTGAAAATATCGATTTTTAACACCGTAAAATCAGCAAAAGTAACAATTTTTTACAGTGTATAGCTGTTGGAATTTTTACATGTATGCTCGAGTTGGTGCGAAAAGAATGATAATATATTCTTCTGATTTTGACCTGAAGGTTTAAAAACAAGAAAATCAATGGCGAAATTGTACCGAAAAATCGGCGAAAGCATTATTTTCCGTGTATTTTGAATAACAAAAGAAATAAGAAATAAAGTTGGCTCGGCATCTAGTCACTGACAGGGTATACGACTCTGCTAATTCGCTCTAATCTAATATTGGAGCGAGCTCGCTGCTGGCTAAGCACGGACGTGGAGAAACTGCGCGCGAAACCCGTCAAGAGCTTCCCTTTACTTTCAGAAACCTTGGCTCTCTCCATAACCCTCCTTTCATTTCGCTTATTCTCCTGTATCATTCAACCGACTGTAAAATCATTTTTAAAAACACCCTTGAATTTAAATTTTTATTTATGTTAAAACTAACAGGCTTCGCGCCCTCGCGGTAATAGAAAAACTGATCCAAAATCCAGTTTTTTGATTCATTCAATATGAATTCTTCAATTTCGCCCCAAATAATTAACACTTTCGTTATCTACGGGAAATTTCCGATTGAATAGGCTCTTAAAATAGAAAAAAAAATTTCAAAAAATTTGATGAGTCACAATGGGTCTCATGAATCCATGAAAATTTCAATTAGCAATATCTTTCCTTTTTTCTTGACGAAATGAACTTTATAAAGTATGATTTTTTAATGTTTTTGCAAAACTAAGCGAATGGCGTTGGAATTATGTTAATACATGCATTTTTTAAAAAGTTATGACACCTTGAAGATTTTTGAAAAAAATTGAAAGGGTATATATATACCTTCAAAAATTCGCAAAATTTTTCGAATTTTTTAATTTCGATTTGAAGACCTTATTCGATCAGAAATTTCCTGTAGATAACGAAAATGCTACTTATTCGAGGCAGAATTCAAGAATTCATATTGAAAAATTCAAAAAACCATCCAAAAATCAGTTTTTTGGCTCAATTCGTTGACAAATTTACTGTCACTTGATGAAATCAACTTTATTATAGGAGTGATTTTTAAAGATTTTTACAAAATGAAGAGAATGGCGCTAGAATTATGTTAATATATTTTACAATTTATCACGTCTTGAAGATAGACATTTGTCAAATATTTTCAAATGTTCCGTTTCCGCTGCAATTTCGAAATAAATAGTCTATACAAACATTGTTCTGTTAAAATACAATGTCTAGTAACAAACATCCAAACATACAAACATTCACATTTACATATTAATAAGATAAGATTAATTAATTCATTATAAAAACGTGAAAAATATCGCGAGTGATAGCAAAGAAATATTGAAAAAAGATCTCATAAAATCTTTATACGTGTTGAAAAGATCATTTACTTCCGAAAGATCAAAGCTCACGCAATGAATTTTCCGTCGGGAGTATATACAGTCCGACACGCCAATAAGAACGCAAAAGCCCCCAAGGGGAAGATTTTTATGGCCCCCCACTCCGTGCGCGCTTCGCGCTCGCTGACTCGTT
>JAPYYW010004877.1:0-10108 GCA_030522545.1 Cremastinae sp. A BG-2022a
TTACAATTACATTTCAACTTAGTTGCTGGTATACGACCGTAGCATTTTGTTGAGGCAACTTGAATTTGTTTAATTGAACCAAATAATTTTCTCAGTGTGAAGTCTTTTAAAAAAGTAGTCTTTTCCTCTGCTGTTGTGCAAGCCCGCATTAATGACTTTATAATGTTAGTTGTTTTAACCTATTTTGATTCTTGATTCATCTACAAATTTTTATTCGTATAACATATTATCCGAAATATGTACGATGACATTACAACTATTCGTGTGTTTTTTTTCTATTGCGGTAGAGCATTTTCAACCCGATTAACTGCGATATGTGATGAATAAACTGCTGTCACTGCTTCGTCTCCGATAAATCGATTTAAAGTACAGAAAAAACAATTGAACAATAATGCTTTAGATATTTATTAACATATATAGAACAAGAAATGACCCAGCAAACATAGAAAGTACATTTTCGTAATAATTATATACATATATGTATATAAGTTATAAAAATTTAACAAGTTTTATTGCAACTGTTATGTATATATCAGTGAAGAAAATTATCCTTATTGCTGTGTTTGCTGGAGAGGTTCCCACTACCGCGCGAAAAGCCATTTAAAAAAGATGCGACTTACCGAATGAGCTTCTATATATGTATATCAAAAGTGCTGATATGGTATATATAAATCAATTTCGTTTAGGATCTGTTATTTTTACATCCTTATTTTGTAAATTATATTTCTTATTGCTCAAAATTATAAGACTAAATATTAATTTTACTTCCTTGGAAATGCCAAATTTTTTAGTTTACCACATAATTTTCGAAAACATAAAAAAATATTATTTTCCTTTGGCAAAACTTGGTTTTATGATGAGAGAACATTATACTGAGTAAATTTACAATACAATCGATTGGGATCGATTACAATATAGTGATTGGTCGAAATGAGATGGAATTAGACACTATATATGTATATATATTATAGATTCGAGGCGACTGATCCTCGGCGCGGCGAAGCGAGTTTTGCCAACTCGAAGCTGATGAGAGTTACTCGGCCTCGATTCTAAAAGTCCACGTGTGTTTCTGAGCATGCTTCGCACATGCGCCGATGCTTTATTTATAATCACAATCCCGGAGGAATTCTTGTTGCACCAATCGCTCCGCGTTATATATACGTATATATATATATAATACGCGCATGCATGCACCCGCACGCGAGGTTCCACTCATCGCGGCGCCGACCAACGAAAAAAATAGGACATCATATTTTGCGGGAGCCTCGCATATGCGCGCATGCATCCATGCTCGCACCCTTTTGCGCGTGCGCTTCCTCATGCTTTTTTTTTCTCTCTGATGCTCTTTCTCGCTTCGGGAGGTCCAGAATTTTTAGACTGATGCTGCGAATAACTCATCATCATCATCATCATCCTCACCCTCGCAGACCCACGTGTGTCGCGTGTTTACTTTACTTCCCCGCCAATCATCAACTTATTTCTGCGCTTCTTCTTCTAAACTTTCATCTTACTTTCGCTTATTTTCATACATTTTCTTCAAATTTTAACATTATATACTTTAGATATACGAATATCTTCTTAACGCTTCATCTATAATCGACTAAACACAAGAGACCATTTTTCAACATCAGTCTATTTTTACAAAAAAAAAACAAAATGTATTACCCCCATTTTATTCTATTTACTACTTAGCGATTTATGATGCAGAAATAATGATTTTTTTCATTTTTTCAATTTTCACCTCAAATATCTTTGAAATAGTGAGATTAACGAAAAATTCACAAGAAAACTTTTTTGTAGAGCGTTCAATTTTCTATTAAAAAAATGTATTGTCCATTTAATTGTGTTTATTACTTAGTGAGTTATAAAATAATGATGAAAAAAAATGTATCAAACTTTGAGCTGAAATATCTTTGAATTGGTGAAATTAAGGAGGATGGGGAGGAGGGACCACTTTGAAATTATTTTTCATTTTTTTTTCTTCCATTTCCTGAAAGATATACATTTGTTGAGAACGCTCTCACCAAATTTTATTTAAAAATACGTAAAATTCACGGAGATTCAACACATTTTATGTGCGGAACTGTTCCAGCAATAATGCACGGCCATGCGCCGAACGGCAGACCTTAAATGCGTTTTTCCCGAAACTACATTTTTCAACCTGGTTGACAGCTTACCGAAAAACTATTCATTTCATTTGCATTGATCTAGTTTCAAAATGTTCGTAAATCGAATCTCTATGCGGCACCACGTTGGGCTTTTTTGATAAAGGGCCTCCTTCTATTTTTATCGAAAATAAACCATGAAAATTTTCGATAAAAATCTATTTAAAAAAAAACGTAATTTGTCCGCCATTTTTTCTTTAGATATCGATAATCCCCTATATACGTGGTGCCATACAGGTGTATATCTATATAGAGTGTCTGTATATATATGTATACTTTGTTTTTGTATTTTTTATATGAACCGTGTGGCTCTCAACCACCTACCTCCGACTTTTTCGCAGCGTCCCTCTAGAAGCGATGCACACCAAAAATTATAGAGAAGATTTCAATAACAAAAAATTTGTAAACCGCATCTTCGATATGTGTATAATGAATACCCGTACTCATAAAAAAAGCATTTATCATTTTCTTGAAAAAAAATTGTGAAAAATGCACCCTCTTTTCGAGAGTTCAAAGTGATTTCCCCCCTTAACGAAAAATTCACAAGAGAACTCTTTTGTGGAGCGTTCAATTTTCTACGAAAATATGGCTTTTAAATGACTCCAAGTTTGATATACTGCATAATACGACTTTTTCCGTAAGGGACTATTTAAAAGTCGAAAATATAGCAATGCAGAGGTTGTCCCCATCAATTTAAAGAGCTAATACTTGGTGAAAGTTCTCTATAGAGTTCTCTTCTTTGACCAACCCTAATGTGGATACTATATATAAATATATAATGAAGGAAAATAATGCGTATAAGTGCATTGAGGCGATGAGGGATGATTTTTTGGTGAAAGTTTGAAGAAATAAGTATAGTCTTATTGTATAGAAGCAGAGTCAAGAGAGAATAATTAAAGGATGAAGGAATAAATAATAATAAAAGGAATAAAAGTTGCGGAAGAAAAGCGCGCGGCAGGCCGCATTCCGACGGATATACGCAGCAGCATGAGAGGATTGCGAGGACCGTTCTTTGGCGGAATTGCATGAGAGTTGGTGCATGCGCGCGGCGAGGAAGAAGAAGAAGAAGAAGAAGGAGGCCGGGAGAGGAGGAGGAGAAAGGTTCGCGGCAAGGGCCTCTCTCGGTCGAATATCCTCGGCGAAGTGATGCCCGCGGCCCCCGAGAGGAATAAGCAGCGCCCTTATTCGCTTTCATCCTCTTCTTCGCAGAGAGAAAGAGAGCTCCGGCTGAATTTCGCTCGGTACGCTCAGCAGTGCCGATGAGAATAAAGAGAGGAAAAAAACAAAAGGCGAGGAGTCTCTTCTCTGCAGGCTCCGAGCACCATAATTTTCATGCAATTCAAAGCCAGCATACATGCGCGCTTTCTCATACTTCAATATATATTATGCTGCAGTACATATAGTATACTGCTCTTATACAATATGTATATTGCGTATAGAATGTATGCGTATACCCGGCGGCGACACCCCTTCAACCCCTTATCTTTGTATTATTCGCCCTAGTGCTTATTTTGTCTCTGAAAGCGTGAAAACGGAGCCCCGGAGCAGACACCTCCGACACAAATTCGCATAAATGTGTATTTTCTGATGATGACGTTCGCTGCGCGGGCTGCACAGTGTCTTTCGAAAAGATATACTTTTGGTGCAAAACACTCATCCGCGCATCGATATACGCGGCTACACGACGTCATCGTGTCTTATTGCACATAATATGATGAATATATACGGTCGCAGAGACTTATTGTCGCAGCATCAACACCCGATGCAGACAACTTATTTATATTGTTGATTTTTCACTATATATATGCATACACGGGAGGAACATAACTACAAACCTCATAACCGCGGGCGCAGAGAAATAATAATAGCAGGTGTTTTTAGGCGAAAATAATGTGTATACTGCAGTCGACGCTCCCTCATCTGATGCTAACCGGGCGTGCCTCTCTCCGCTCTTATATCGCTGTCCACTTTTTCCTGATGATGCGATGAATCGCTATATAGCGCACAATAAGCCTTATCTTTATACTGTGCATGGCGCCTTGCCTTACATGCGGTTAATACTGCCTTCGTACATCAGACATCGGTATAGTGTATAGCTACAGGTTTATTTGAATTAGCGCGCCAAAGTGTAATTGCGGTAATATAGTGAAATTTGATTGGTTCGGGAGAGACAGGGAATAGATTAATAGTAGGGATGCCGCAAGATAACGAAAAAGAGCGTTTCCTCTGTTTAACGGATCTTAGATTACATAACAGCATCAGGTGACAGCATCGGCTGCTGTATCGGTAAAAAGTGCTTATTTTTAAGACAAATCTTTTATCAACTTTTTCACCAGTCTATATATCTATACGAAAACAATAAGTTATACAGTCATCATTTCTTTACCACTTTTTTTCTTTTCTTTCCGCAAGTATTATATATTTGTGAGCACTCGGCTTTATTTCCAGCAGAATCGATCGAACCGCCCTTGTTCTCCAAATATATTAGGATATCCGTCATAATAATTAATCTCTATATATCAAAAGATTTCTTTCTATATATGGCTCTCATTTTTTCAGCGATTTGTTTAAAAAAAATGTGATGAGTTTTTCAAGCATTTTCCCTCAGTCGATATTTGTACATACATATGTATACATATATACACTTTTTTAAAAAGTGGGTTAAAATAAATTTTGATTTAAGAGTTTTTGCAGACTTTTTTTGGGGTTTTTTTGACCCGTTGCGTAATATATGTGAGGACACGAATGACCCGATGTGACCGCGTCGTAATCAAAATAACAGTGCGTCACCGCGAAAGATTAATAATATTATATATACTGTGTATACTAGGGAATTTTTGCTGTCCTATAATTCTGTTTATTTTTTTACACGGGGAAAATTTAATTTGTACAGCATCAACAATTCAGAAATTTGGTGATTTTTAAAATACAAATCTATATACTATAAATATACTATATATGTGTGTATATTAATTTGTTTATAAAATTGTTATAGTTTACGAACATGGCATACGAAAAGCATGCAGTGTTTTTCCAAAATAAAATTATTTTCACGTATGTGTATATTTAAATAAATGAATAGTAAAGGCGATTTTAATAAATTGATGCACTTCCTGATGCGGGAAATGACTTTTTTTCGTGCCGGAAAGGCGTGACATCTGACTTTATATACAATTACGATTTTTTAGCATGCATGTGTACGAAAGTGCTGGAGGAGACCGTTCCCATTGTTTTTACTGATGCTGATGCGATAATACGGCTCATGCGAGAAACAGCGAGATTAAGCGTGCGTGCCATGATTTATCGCAATATAACTAATCTCAGGCCAGCAGCATCAGGCCAATCGTGCATGCCATTTCATTGCAATAAGGTCATCATTGCATCTTGTAAAACCACATCAATGTATTGAGTTAATGCTTTGGATCCTTTCTAAATAAATAATATTATATTTGCCCCATCGGGGCTGGGAGACTCTAAAGGGCTGACTGTATCAAGCAATCTGTTTTTTTTTTACTACCATTTGGCGGAGCGAGAGTTTTGTTTTTTTTTTTCAACAATTGTGCCAAAGCCGACATAATATGGGAATAAGATTTGAAAAAAATAAGCGTTGAATATTGTGTGTCGCTGATGATAAAATGAAAAGAAAAGGAGTGATGCACAGAAAATATGGAATATAATGAAAAATATGAGTGTACGAGTATTAAAATAAAACAGGAAATAAATATGAAAGTGAAATGATTTGAAAGAAAAAACGGAATATATAAAGCAATAAAAGAATACACGAATAATATAACGACGCGCCGCGTTCTATACTACATATATCCGGGTTGATGATCGCGATTTAAATGGATCGTCCAGCACGTGCGTCTAGCATCATCAGGTGTGCCGCCAATATTTTTTAAATATTTATTTCTGTACTCGTTTTTCTAGGTATGAACGGACGGGGGCGGAGTGGCGAGGGGAGCAGGGGTAGGGGGGTGGGGGGAATGGGAAACGTGTTGTCGGCTCTGCTGGACAGAGAAGATCATTCAGGCATAACAGACGCGGTTTTGTGTGCCTGCTTCTCGGAATAAGGAGAGAGGACGCGGGCGCTTCCTGCCTCGGCGAAGCGAGCGAGGCACGCAAGCGCGCGCGCGCACACATTCGAGCCCGTCAGCCTCGAGCCAAAGAAAAATAAGGAAGGAGCGAGCGCCCGAGGACGCGAGCAAAAAGGACGAGCCGACTCCGCGAAATTCCTGCATGCGATTACACGTGTACCGAGACTTGGAGAAACTCCGCAGGTAGAATCTCCATGCCTACGTAATCGTCTTTTCAATCCTCTCTATACCACATGTATACGAAAAGAGAGAGAGAGAGAAAGAGCGAGAAAACATACATAACAAAGTCTGAGCCACTGCCGCCGGCTCCATTTTCTCAATGAAATAAGTTTTTACTCCTTCAGGATTATTGTCACGTATCCAATATGGTATACTATATACCCGCGCAGTGTACGAAAATCCTTCACGGTATATATACAGTACAATCACTTTTTTCTTTTTTTTTTCGTCAAACAAGTTTATACTTTTGCTCATCCTAAAAATTATTTTCCTTGCTATTTTTCGTAAAATAGCTTCTATACGTGAAATGTGCGTGCTAATCAGGTTGACTGTATAAAAAGCCTGTTAAAGCAGTCATTTAAATTCTCGATGGAGTTAGACTCGGTATATTCTCGTTTCTCACAGTTTCGAGGCTAAACTCGTCATCGAACTCTCAATATACACAAAAATCGACTCTTTTTATGGACTCTTCAATTATTGAAAAAAAACTAAGATTACATATGCATTGTATACATATATATATATTTTCAATTGCTCTATTATTTACTTCTTAAACAAAAAATAACTTGTCATTTGTTGTTTATTTTGATAAAAGTATACCCTCTTCGTCTATAATTTTTCACAGCATATGTTTTTCTAATCTTTTCTTTTCGCTTTCAAACTATATACGCATCAGAGATAAATAATGAAGAAAAAAAATGATTAGAAGAGACAAAGTTGAAGGACGCATAAGATTGAAGAAAACATGGAATAAAAAGAATTTTTTTCCTGACATAAAGCGTTCCCTTCACCTTGACTGGGAATAGCCCGGAGCAAAGATTACAACACGAGCAACTCGGCCAGAAGTACGCTAATTTCCGACTTACTTTTTCTTTCCGCTCTAATATCTTGAGTCTCCCAAGGCGGTTAGTTCAATTTTACATAGTAGAATATTTTACTGTGTATTTCATTTTTGAATTTTATATTTCAAATTTATTTCAAATGTTGTTATTTTTTTTGAGCAATTTGTCAAAAACGATGAGATGAATAAAATATCTTTAGAAAAATCGAAACATATGTGGCCCGAAAGGTTTTTCATATATTACGGTAAATTGTAAAATTGTCGTCCGAGACTAAACAGAGTGATTTTTTTTCGGTATATAACGTTTGCATGGGCGAGGCTCGCAAAAACTAATAAAAACAAGATTGTATCTCAAAGATGTGTCACAAACAGTGTGTCGGTGTCACATAGCCACCGAGAAGAGGAAGAAGAATAAAGATAGAGTGTAGAGAGAGAGAGAGGGGGGGGGGGGATAAGTCACAATTTTATGTTGCACAAATACATTTGATATAGCACATCGAAGCAGCTGGCGATGACGGAGCTCGCCCTTCAGAAAAAGTGCGAGGGAGACGAAGCAAAGGAACTGAAGCAAAATGAAAAGTGAGGGAAACAGTTAAATGAGGGGAAAAAAAGAGAATACAGGCGCGTGTAAGTATCAAATTGAGAAACGGAAGAAAATAAGCAAATGAAAAAAAAAAAAAAATTGAGAGACAGCAAAAATAGAGTCTTTTAATTAGAAAATATACAAGACAAAGATACGAAAAAAAAGAAGAGAATAGGTCGGGCGAAACGAAAGAGTTGAAACATCGTGAGAAAAACACCAAGGAAATGAATGAAACTCATTGTGTGTACAAGAAAGAAAAAACGATGAATGAATGAAACAAAAAAACGAGACGAGATTTACGAAGCATATAGAGAACTATATATGCCAAAATAAAGCGAGAGATCAAAGAGAGGGAGGGAGGAGAAAGAATAAGGATTTTAAAAAAGAGAGGGGATGAGGGACGAGGAATAAAGGAGAGAGAGAGAGAGAGGAGAGATGGGGAGTAGGGAAAAGAATTTAAAAACCCTTGGGAGAAAATGCAAGGGGGAGAAAAGGAGAATATAAGGTGCGGGATATGAATAGAGGTAGAAGAGCCTCAAAACATTGAAAGAATATGTGTATAGTGTAAGAATATGGAGATGAAGAAGAAATACAATATAAAATGAGCGCGCGGCGCGTTGTAGGAATTTGTGGCGGGCTGGCGCACGCGCTGTGCGTTCTCCTCTTATATACGTATGTATATAGGAAAATAAGAAGCCACGTGGTGTGGATCGGCCGGGCGGTCGCCGAGGCACACCGTACCGGGGCCGCAGCAGCAGCCAGCCTGCCATATCGGGCATATGTTATACAAAGAGTGTGCGTGCGTGCGAGCCCGCCGCCGAGAGCAAGAGGCACAGAGAGCTAGCGCGAGTAGCTGCTGCTGCTGAGCTCTCCGCCGCCGCCGCGGCTGCTGGCTCTCGGGGGAGAGAAGAGAGAGAATTCGCTGTTTGTCCTTCCGGGCGAGCGAAACACATCTCGCAGCCTCACTCTCGGTTGCTATGCGGGAACGCTGCGCGCGCGCGCGCCCCCCGACCGCGATGACAACCATGAGAAAAATGACGTCACGGACAACACTAGTCGCGAGCTCTCCTTATCTCCCCGCCGGCGGAGCACGGGACCCTCTAACATTCATTAAGGGAGCTGCTCTATCTTTAAATTATCCTATTTTCTTACGATTTTGTTGAACATTTGTCAATACCTTATTCTTTTATACTATATTTCACTACGTACATCTCGAGATAGTATATATTTATTGTAAAACATCACCATTTTCTGTACTTTAGAAATATTATTCGAGATCGCATCTTCAACTCCAAATACTATCTTGACTGCTGGATAGTGCGTGGAGAAGGTGCGGTATAACCGAAGCAGTATTATATGTATTTCAAAGTTTGTCCTTACAATTTAACAGACAGAATTTATTCAAATATTGCATAAATCTCCTTTAGCATCTTATAAAGTGTGTGCAAAATTTAAAGAGGCTCAACCAGGTAATTATTGAGATACTAGCTGGCTTCGCGCCCTCGAGGTAATACAAAAACTGATCCAAAATCCAGTTTTTTAGTTTATTTAATATGAACGGGAAATTGCCGATCGAATAAGCCCTTAAAATCGAAAAAAAAACATTTCAAAAAATTCGGTCAATCACACTGGGTCTCTTGGACTCATGAACATTTCAATTAGCATTATCTTTCCATTTTCTAGACGAAATTAACTTTATAAAGGGTGATTTTTAAAGATTTTTACAAAACTGCGCGAATGGCGTTGAAACTACGTTAATACATGCATTTTTTTAAAATTATATCGCCTCGAAGATTTTTGAAAAAATGGAAAGGGTATATACCTTCAAAAATTCGCAAAATTTTTCGAATTTTTTTTTTTACCTTATTCGATCGGAAATTTTCTGTAGATAACAAAAGTGCTACTTATTCGAGGCAGAATTCAAGAATTCGTATTGAAAAATTCAAAAAATGATCCAAAAATCAGTTTTTTGGCTTAATTTGTTGACAAATTCACTGTCATTTAATGAAATCAACTTTATTAAGAGTGATTTTTAAATATTTTTGCAAAATGAAGAGAATTGCGCTAGAATTATGTTAATATATTTTAAAATTTATCACGTCTCGAAGATAGTCATTTGTCAAATATTTTCAAATGTTCCGTTTCCGCTGCAATTTCGAAATAAAAAGTCTATACAAACATTGTTCTATTAAAATGCAATGTC